>JAHZMT010004664.1:0-23462 GCA_027743785.1 Sinhomidia bicolor | reverse complement strand
ATATTATTATACACATGTGACTGTAATTACTTATTAGTTTGGGTCGGCAGGTAAAGTGAGAGGAAAATAAAAGTTGGGAATGAGGACGTCTAATAATACTATATTGTGGACTTCTGCAAGAGGAAATGAGAATCGATTTACTTTGCCAAAGCACAGGATTCCGTGACCAAAGTGGTCCTCACGCAAATCCATAATGTGGATGGTTATGTAGGGAGAAAATGTTGTTTTTTGGCAGGAGGATATTTGTGTGGGGCATATAGCACACTGCACACACATACACCTACTCAATAGTTATATATTAACTATCAAATATACCGTACATTGCTGTTACCTTCCGCGCTGTACTTTGTATATATCGTCTACTTCACTTTCTTTGCGACTTGTGACGTATGCCAGCAAGAGTAAAGTAAAGGTGTAGCTAGAAAGTAAGAGCAGAAGGAAAGCACTTATTATTATGACACCATCACGAGTACACTGAGATATAATATTATTTACTGATATGTGTGTGTATGCATTTCTGTGAGTAAAGTCACACTTGTATTTATTTTACGACTTGAAGCTGGCAGTGGAAATGAGTGGAAAGTATTATGTTTATATTAAGGACAGGTGAAAAAATGTGTAAATCTGATTGTGAGTGTGGAGAGAGCAAGAAAGTAAACGAATCTTTAGAGCTTAGATTGTTCTTTAGATTATGTTAAAAATGTACAATTTGATTGAAATTTTGAGCAATGCAGAAAAAAGATTTGCTTTTTTCTGTAAAAAAGACAAAATCCAACTGAAACTTATGACGTATGCATGCATGCATGTACTGTACATAAAAGCTCATGTAAAGTAGACCTATAGATGGTTATATGATGATGATGGTGGTGGTGGGTGAAAAGGGAATAGTAATAGTAATAATAAATACCATAATTTTTGGCATTTTCCGATTCTGGCATTTACGGAGACGTGCTAGAGATTTGACCTTTACATTTCCACACTGCAATGGAATTTCATCACGAAAAAAGTAATGGCATAAGAGTTTTAAAGGAAAGTATAAGTATACTGTGTAGTAAGTAACCCATCAACACACCACCATAACCAAACTGCAGTGCAGTTAGCACATTAAAGCGGAAAAGGGAGTTGGTGTGTGTGTGTGTGCAAAGGAGAAGGGAATTTGTCATTGCTTTTTTTCTTCATCGGTATCGTCATCATCATCATCATATGAGCAGCTCATGTATAAACAGCAGTAATAAAATGAAACGAATTTTTAAGGAGGTACTTAACTAATCCTCCTCTTCTCTCTTTCGCATTCGTATTATCGATTCCTTCGCCAAATCCAATGCAAACATCAACATTATGACAAACCTTCTCTTCTACTCTTCGTCTCTAGTGCTTTGTTGCTTCCTTCTTCGTTCAATTTCTCATTATTGCTTCCAGCAGCAGCAGCAAGGAGCACTCACTCTTACTCCGGTAGAACATGCAATAATAATGATCAAGAAAAGTGGAGGATCTACATAAAAGAAAGTAGGTAGGAAAGCGAGAGAAAAAAAGTTTTATTCTACTGCCGGCTTCATGCTCACTCTACTTTATATATTATGCTACTTGTTCTTCTTCTTCCCCCTTTTTTCCACTTATCCTGGTTTGGTTTTAGTTTGCTTCTTTTTACCGATCCATCGTATCTAAATAAATACGTGTACTGAGTTTGATAATAGGTAGCCGACGTCCGTTCATTCTTCTCTTTTGCTTTTATGTCGTTTCTCGTGTGTGTGTGAGTGTGCCTTATGCTCCTCTTGCCCCTCAACTCAACTATGCAGCTCACCTTTCCCGTTTTCTTCCATGCTTTTCTCGTCATCGTCCCCAAGTGCGTGCACACGACCCAAGTCCATTAATTTTAATTCGTTACGTTATATACAAAACGCAATACGTACGTACGTTCATACCACAACGGCAATGATGATGATGATGATGACGAGGAGGATGACGACGATTCACTACAAAAACATGTTTACTTGTTTCTCCTTTGTACTGACTGTGCTGCTGCTGCCCCACCGTATTTAGTTGCCTTCAAATAAGCCTTTTATTGCCGCAGACGAAATTGGAGAGAAAAGTAGAGTGGAGATGGAGAGGCTTGGGGTGGATAAGAGTTTTTATAGTGTGCTCTCGTCCTCTTCTTAGCTGCTGCCGCAATAAGCAATGCATCAACATTTCCCTTTTTGTATACAATTCATTAAATAGTTTCTCATCATCCAGTTACATATTTTACCCATAATACGCTTATTATAAATAAGAAATGCGCTGCAATGCATTTTTTGTCTGTATATATTTACCACTGTCAAAGTAAACTTGTGTTCGGCATGAATGAAAAGAAAATATTATTATTATTATGAGAATCAAATGTGTATTGAGATGATGACGAATGGAATAATGAATGACACGTGAAAAACGTGCATGTATGCACATTCACAGACAGAATTTGTGTTTTGCGCCCATTTTATTATTATTCTTTTTTGAGAATATTATTCTTCCATTTGAGATGGCACTCTAGAGATAGAGCAGTTTGATGAATAAAAAGAAAGAATAAATGATAAGGCACGTTGTCTTTCATGAATATACCATTTATTATTTTTTTCAAAACAAAAGATAGGTAAATATATTCTATCACTCCTTCGTTTTTATTTTTGTTCAGAGATGTTTTATTTAGCGTCTTTTCTCCGTATTTTATTATTACTCTGCCCAAAAATAGAAAGGTTTTAAAATAAATTCTATTCTGGTTCCATTTTCTTTCACAGTAATTTCATTTTTTTTCTTCATGAGAAAAGAATACTATACACACACATAAGTTGTATGGGAAAAAAGAAAGAAGAACCACGCTCTCCCTTCTCTAACCACCACCATCACCACGATAAAAGAAGTCACTGTATCTCATCAAAAATTAATGCGTGGATGATCAATGTGCATCATTCCATTCCTCGAGTAGAACAAAATTGCCAGCAAGATACACACACACAAAGTTTTACTCTGACTTTGGAAATGAACCTTAAACAAACTTTATGCATATATTCATTGTACATTTGCCCACGCATTTGCTTCACCCACACCAGGTTATTTCATTCTCTTGCTTTCTTTCTGTAAAAAAAATAGCGCGTGTACGTACGTATGTGTATCCAACCAAAAAGTTTGGTATATTTTCTCAAATTATATTCCACAACGCGTACCTATCTACTTTTGCTACACAACCAACTTCCCCCAGTTTGTCAACATTTTTTTCTTACCTTGTATTCTTACCTCAGGTAGAAAAAATATACCTATTAAACTTAACGGAAGTAAAGTAGGTATGGTAGTATATATGGTGAGTTTTTTTGGGGGTTTTTTATGGTCTTAAGGTTTACTTTACTTGTTTCCTTTCTAACAACTTTTCCTTCCTTTCAAAGTAAAAAATGAATGTGGATAAGACAGGTTGAATAAAAAAAGAAGGAAAAAAAGAAATGTTTCTACAGAGCAGTGAAAAACGTTGTTTTGTGTATTTTAAAGTAAGCATTGTTTTGTGTTGACTCATGTAAAATGCATATAGTAATGCACTCTCGAAAAAGAAAAAAGAAAACAACAGAACGGCATGCATAAGTTGGTAGTATTTTCTCTACAATTTTTCTTTCTGGTACATGTACATAAGTAGATAGATGTATAGCTACCAAAAGCTACCTTTATCATTATTATTATTATTATGGTGGTCCAGCTGAAAATCACCATTTTGGAAAATAGCATGGGTATATTCCGCAGGCAGTGAAATATTAGGCAATTCTACAGGCATATATATAGTACACTCATACGTGCAAAATAAATATTTTAGGTGGTTGTGTTTCATAAAGGAAGCTGGGTGGTTGGTTACACAACTGCTGCTACTTTTTTGTACCTTTTCAAGTAGACGAGCGAGCAAAAACCAGCAAGTTTTCTTTGTCGAGAAGAACGTTCATCTTGAATGTATGTATGTACGTACGTACGTAAGTTTGTGCTTTATCCACCATTACGACTACGACGACTCGGCTCGGCTAGCCGAGTGGAAATAAAATATTCATAACCTAGTTTTCAAATCGATTCTAATCCTGTTCTGGCTTTCCTGGTACTAACAACTATAAATACACACATTTCCACAACGTGAAAGAAAGCGTGCTAGACCATGATTATAGTGTGTGGCAGCAGCAGCAGCAGCAACGGTGGCAGCGCCCAACAACAACGTACTCGTACGTTAAGGATATTATGCTATAGTGCGGGCGGGCCATTCAAAATAAGGTTCATATATTAACAAGCACAGAAATTTATTTATTTTTCTGCTTACCTTCGATGTACGCTACACAGAGCACACTGGTTCCTAGATTTTTTGGAGGAAAATGTAAAGTAGGAATAAACCAAGTCAATACAAAATAATATATGCATACATACAAATATCGCCCACACCCTTGTTAAAAAATGCTTGAAATTGAAAAATCAAAATCCGTGTCATTTAATGAAAAATTATGCGATAAAATTACTTGTGACTACGAGCGTGTAAAAATTGATACTGTCGCATACCTCCTGGACAAAATAGCAATTTATCTGGGTAGTTTTTTTTAAAAAAAATCATCGTAAGCCTGTCGCAGATAGGTGGATGTGTGGATAAAAACTTATTTTTTTGGTGTATCGGATTAAAAATTCACGAATACACCATAAAATTATTCCATATTCATGCAAGGTATATGAATAATATTCAAAAGTGTTGCATGCTAAAAAAATGCCAGAGCTTTTTAACAATATTCTACCCCTGGCTTTCTTTTACATTTATGTATATTTTAACTACTCACAATATCCATGTAAGCATGTACAACGTACCAACTCTCCAAAATTTAAAAGCCATTCTCACCAAACTTATTTTTTTAAGAAACGAGCTCTCTCCTCTCTATAATACGGAATAAATGCAATTTCTCCGTGTAGGGTTCTTGCTCTCAGCAATTCTTCCAGCTTTCCCCCAATTTATGCACATAATCAAGTGCTCTTCACTTTACCCTGGGATTTCTCCAACCGTGGAATTATAACAGCACTCACTCTACATGAACATCAATGTTATTCCAGAGTAGTATTTACAGAGAGAGCATACCGGGTACATATAGTTTATAGAAAAGTTGGTTCTTATAATTATTTCTATTTATCCAAGCATACTTGATGTCTCAACTGAAAGCTACGGAGCGTACAAGTAGTAGTAGTAGTAGCAGCAGCAAAAAAAACTACCCACTACTGTGGACTTTTTGTCTCTCTTTGTGTGTATTTCACCTAAGCAAACGAACAAACTTTTTTTTGTTTGCTCGTTTCCCTGTGCCTGTATGCCATTTTGTTGTTGCACAACAGCAGCAGCAAACAACCCTTACTCAGAGTATGTTCCTTTATAGGATGGCCCAGTCAAAAAAATAGAAAGGTAATAGAAAGCAGAGTAGCGTACGAATTGAGAATGTTCTTTAAATATAATAATAATGAGACAGAAACAGTTTTAAAATCAGTTGCCGACTTTTTGCCGAAGTTATCCAGTAATGGCTTCACCATGTATGTACATGTAACTTACATTATGAACGTTTTCATTTTTTAGCGGTATAATTTATTTTCTAAAAAAATGAAAAGGATCAGCAAGCAAACTTTATTTTTATCCGGTACGCTTGCTCTAGATCAATCTTAATGATTTAGCTGAAACATGATGTGGTGTGACGATAAAATTATTTTCAAGAATTTGTTGATCTCGTGTTGCATCTAAAGTCTCAAGTATCCCCAACTTTGGGAATTCCGTATTTAATCTAGAGGATTTGTCTGGAATTTCGCTCACGTTGGAAAGTCGTACACATGTCAATGTTGACTGGGTGGATTCTCCATTATAACTATTTAAAAATTCATACTGGTGTAATTCAATTACTTAAGTGTGTGCCCAAATATACATTCCTATTTACTACTACTACAGTTGTTACCTAGTTTAACTCCTTTTTTTCTTTCGTAAAAAACTTCATAAAATATGTATATATTTATAAGTATGGTTTGTTGTTGTACATCTTACAGCAAAAATTCTGCACATGAATAAGCATATAAATAATAAAATAATTGAGATAATTCTTATAAATAAATATGGTAGCTGTCGCTTGTGATATTTATAAGCATACTTACTATAATATATATATTCTGGCCAAACAACGGTTGCTGCTAGGCCTTTCTTTCCTTCTATCTTTCTTGTGATTGTGTTCAATTATTCGTAGCTGTAACTTTTACTTTTTATGTTTTTCCTTTTCAAACCGTGACAGCGACTTGATCGCTCATCTATACACATTTTCAATCAATCAATCAATTACGTCTACCGTGTCTTCTTAATTGACAAACAAATCATATTAATTTTTGGCATATTATTACATTATTTATTTATTAACAGTCACACAAACTGTGTGTATTGAACATGTTATTGTGTATAATAACAGAGTGTACAAAAAGAGTGGATTGCATGTGTATTCTCTCTATATATATATAGCCACCTACCAAAAAAACAAAACTAATAATGTAATCTATTCGTGGTCACCTTTTATAAAAAAACAAATCATCTTTTTTGTTTCCATTATAGGATAGAGGGAAAAAGAAGGGAAGTTTTTTAAAGATAGAAAAAGAGAAGGAAGACGGAAAGATGGGAACGTAGTAGCAGCACCCGTTGTTACGTCAGCTTCTATAAAGTGAAAGCGGCAAATTGGTGTCTCGTCGAAAAAATAAACGAAAAAGATCATCATCAGCTTCCTTCCTCCGGCATCGAAAACTTCTAATTACCAAACTACTAGTCTCATCTTTTACCATTAATCATTGATCTTGCGAAAACTACAACAGCTCTGCAGATGCACAGAAAATAAAGGTAAGAAAGCTTTCTTTCTTTCTTTCTTTTTAAATTACTTTTAAAAATTACTGTGTAGTTTTTATTACCTTTTTTCTTTAAAAAATTCGCTTAAAACATTTTTTTGTTTACTTTTTTTCTGTTTGTTATTATTGCCATTAAAAAAACTTTTTTTCTCCTTTGACTCTTTCTCTCAACTTGGTTGTTATACTTGCAATTTTCTAGGAGCAGCACAAAAGGAAAAGATTGAAGCACAGAAAAGAACAAGATCTCTGCCAGTTAGCAACAATAGGAACAAAAAAAACGGAGAAAAAGAAATTGTCTCAACTCAACAGCTACAACAACAACAACAGCAGCAATAACTTTAACGTTTCATTCTTCCACAAGGCGCTAACAAGGAAAACGGCAACTGTTTGTTTGAGGAGCATCTTCACATTTGAGAAGTCTACCTACAACAATAACTGCCACTGTTTTTGTTAAAAGTGTCTGGCTGAACTCACATCATACATAAAGAGCGAGCGAGAAAGAGAAAGAAAAAAGGGAGGAAAAGCGAAAGCGGAGAATTCTTTAAGCCCAGATAAAACATATCGTAAAGCCAAGCCAAGCCAATTGCCAGGGGATTTAGTATACTTTTGCTGGTTCTTGCACACGGCGGCACGGGATAACTTTAGCGGTAACAACTACCATACCATCTCTCTCTATCTACAGTGTTCTATATACAACCCTGTGTACTGCAAAACTTTCTCCCTTTTTATGATAGAATGTATGTATAAAGCGTAAGGATACGACAACGCTACGCATAAATGTAAAAAAAGAGAGAGAGCGTACATTTACGTTTTCTTGTTGGCTGACAACGTGACAACTTTGAAACGACAGCCACGCATTTGCTCATTTCCACAAGTTCCCTTGAGATTACCATATTGTATATATATACAGCAGAAGAAAAGAAGATCGTAATAGCTGGGAAGATAGCAGTCGAAATATAAAAGAAGCAAAGCAGCACTACATCATCAACAACAACAACGTTGTCGAGAGTAAAAGCATCAAGCCATTTTCTGTACCTTTTTTTCCTGGTGCGTTTAATAATAAAAGGAAGAAGCAGCAACAACAACATCACGGTTACCATCAAGAGAGAAAACAGGATCCTACATCAACATCATCAGTAGCGTGTCAAAACAATGGGAGCAAAAAAGAATCCCCTTTACTACTGAATCGTCATATTTAATCACAAGTTTTTTTTCCGGTTTGCGTATAGATATATATAGAGAACCTTTGTATATACAAAACCATTGGTAAAAAAAAATCTATAAAGTATACGGTTCTGGTGTGTGGCTCCCATCAAATTAGATACGCAGCTGTAACATCCCTCGACCTTCAAGTTGGGTTTTTTTGAAGAGAAAGAGAGAAGAGAGGAGAAGAGAGTAGGGGAAAAAGAAGAATTGAAGTAGAAGCGGAGCACACAAGACATACATAAATAAATAAATAATAAGTCAACCCATCATCATCGCAGTCATCATTTTCGATAGCACGTCACCCAACAGGGTGCAAAATAACGGAGGAAATAGTAATAACAATAATAAATAATAATGTGAGGGAAGGAAAGGAGATGAGATGCTTAATAATCGGTAAAGTTCTGGTGTTGGCTACTTCTGTATTTAGAGCCCTCGGACTCGGCTGTGATACTTGTATTTTGTAAGGATACGAAGACGAAGAAGAAGAAAGGAAAAAAATATAACTATTTCGACCCTGTTATTCAGAGAGAAAGATAATATATGGTAGTAGAGTGTGTGTGTGTAAGATAGATTGATTGGGTGTGAGTAAATTCATATCGTATCATCATCATCTCTCAGCATCAGCAAAAGTATGTTTGCCGTCATTACACTGTTGTTGTAACGAATTAACTTTTACACTTGTAACAGATAACATCGACAAAGAGCATAGGTTTTTATTGAGAATGAAATTTATGTGGGTAGGTGTAGATGGCATGTTTTAGCTGAGTAAGTTATATTAATATAAATCTAAATCTATAGATTATATAAATATATAGGATATATATTAGGAGTATAAAAAATATTCTGGAAGATTACAATCCAGCCTGCTAAAAAAAATTTATTGTTGAAATTTTTCTGTGAAAAAAAAGATCACAAAAATGCCACAAGTTCCTATACTGAACTTGGAGCTGGCGGAGGTCAAGGATTTCATCCTGGCCAAGCTGGAGGATGAGAAGGCTCAGAGAAAGTTGGTGCTTGTAATTGTGTCCATTGCCCTTCTTCTTGATAACATGTTGTACATGGTTATCGTGCCAATTATTCCAGACTATCTGAGAAGAATAGGCTCATGGGAGACGCACATGGAGGGTGGCGTTACGGTCACCGCTGCTCCTAGAACAATAACGTTTACCAACCAAACGGGTAACTATACCTATAAGGAGGCTCCCCCGCCACCAAAGATCATTAACGGAGTGATTGTGTACGAGATCGTGCAGCACCTGACTATAGTAAGACGTACGGAAGACTAGGGGATGATGATGATGAGGATTATGCAAATGCAGGTAGTCATCGCGTCACTTTTCAAGAAACATCACTTAACCAATCCACTAATGGTCCTTCCAATACTGTTAATCCGTACAGTTGGGGTGACGAGCAGAGTGCGGGTATGGATCAGTCAGGTAATCAGTATAACGCCGGGCAGGGTGCTGGAGGAGCAACAAATCCTTTTAGATCTCAACAATAACTTTATTAATAATATATATTATGTAATAGTAATTACCGTCGTGTAGTAGGAAGAGCCAGATTCCCAGAATAGTTTTTTGAAAATTGGAGCAAATTATACAACTCCTTGTGTAGTTTTGTATGGCATTCTCATAAAAAAACATGTAATATTAAACTAGTGAGCACACAGTCCAGCAGAGTTTCCACCAGTGTAGAACTTTTTATTTGACATTTTCTCAACCGCCGCGTAGTAAAAATTCATTCAAAAAGTAATAAAAAAAAATTTCCAACTTGATCAGTTACTTACGCTCATGTTCAGTTAAAAAAATATTTATATAATTATAATAACATATAAAAAGCATCATAATAACGAATACATATTATTATTATTATCTATCTAAGTATTGTTGCATTTTCAAAATATACGGTTTAAAGGGTTGGAGAAATGTAGGTAGACAATCTATTTTAAAAATATGTAAATAGACAGACAGAGAGAGATATATGATGATGATCATTATCATAACGTTAGCGAAAAAGGAAGGAAAAAATCTTATAAAGCTTTAACACAAATCCAATAAATTTTCAAACAAAAATAAATACTATATTATATAAATATTATAGTAAAATAAAATATTTGATTAAAAAATGACATCATCATCATCATTATATCAGCATCACGTTAAATAAAAGCAAGCATATATCAATTAAGCAATGCGAAGCATATATACCGCCAGGTAAAAGTAATTATTAAATAATAAAAAATCGTATTTGAGTTAAATACCAAGCTGTTGTCTTTAAATAGGCATTACGTGCATTATCCATTTTTTCTGAGGAGAAAGTACATTTAATTACAGAGAATAATGCACGTTTTGAGAAAAAAAATCAGTAGAAAGAAACATTTCATCGCGTTATAAAGAAGAGAATATTATTAAAAAATGATCCACAAAACTGCTATACACATACACTTACACACAAAAGTGAAAAAATAATAAGTAAAAATAATGGTCAACGACATGAAGGATCTTAATAAGATTTTTGGTGAAAACCGAAAATCCATTTTGGCTGTGACAGCGGATAATAATTTCATTGGTGCACGGTAGGATGTAAGAGTTTTAGCATTAGTTAGCAAAAACATTATACTTACTTGAATTTAACATTCAGCATAATTATAATATATTAGTAATAATATACTTTCATTTTATTTTATAATTCCGTCTTATTATTATTATTATTATTACTTGAAAAAATGTATGGGTTTTACTCAGGAACTAGCATGTATTTTCCCTCGTTTTAGACAATTTCTACTTTCTCTTGGTACTGCTAAATGTATTTAGTATAATCTCATATTATTATTAACACTTTTTTATAGTAGCAAACATGAATACTTTTTCTTGGCTTCCTTTCGGATTTCAACCTTTGTTTAATTAAACGCTTAATATATCAGTGAATATTAATAAAAATATCAATAATGTTATTGTCATTATGTTAGGAAAGCACATTTAGTTAGTCGATAGGTTAAAAAATGGAGAATATATTATTATCTAATTACGAACTGATAAACGTGTAGGGCAAATAATACTTAAGTTGTGTGCGTCTGCAGGATGTTGTCTAACCGCAACATATCAATCCTCAGCGTGCCAACCGGAACTCAAACATATCAAAAAACTGTAAATAGGCAATAGATAAGCATACAATGTTAATATCATATACATAGGTACGTTCGAGTCAGTAAAATTGTAGAAACTACATTACAATATTTGTAAGGTTACTGGGGTTAAGAAATTTACCATAAGGCACAAAAAACGCAACACATATCCTTAAGGTAAAAACTAGACTGATCTTCTCTCTTGATTCATTTTGACGAGAAATAATGTTTCTTTGAAGGTTTAGTTTAGTTTGAATCAAAATTAGGTTTGAATTAGTAATTTGATATCGCTTAGATTAATTGAAAATATGGCATGAGGGAGCAGTTTAAAGTCATTATATCATGAATTATTGCATATTATAATTTTTATTGAATTAATAACATATCAATTTAATTTTACAATACAATGAAACCCAAATTACCAAAACTGATATTTACAGAGTCGCCATTTTATTCGCCACCTTCCATGTTCATAATCATATGTTTTGGAAAGGGGGTGAAAAAAAATCTTCTAGTACGGCAAATTCTTCTATAATCAAAAAATCTTAACAAAGTTTTACGCATAGGTATATATTTCAATGTTGTGTTAGTATAATATATATAGAATAATAAATAAGCGTAAATAAGAGTACGATAATATATATTATAACATTTACAGATAATCACTAATTGTAAGAATTGGCTCTATCTTTGTAGAAATAAAGATGAGCCAGGAAGCTAACCAACCAAAAAACTAGTAAAGCTGTAACCCCCTTAAAAACGCAATTTATTCCTTTAACACGGTTTACTTTGCTGGGGGTGCAGTTACATTGTATTATAGTAGGCTTACTTGCATATTATACATGATACATAAATTGTTATCTAATTTATATACTGTTTGTACATATTCAAGTTTAAAGTTGTACGTAAGGTTTAAGCATACATGCTAATCTAATATAATATCTATAATTAAATTCATTACGTAGATACGTTTTAATTAAATAGGTAAAATAATAATGAACTTTAGGTAAATTCATATAAGACAACTAGTGGAATGAAAGAACTGGACGGTACACGTAGCGAACAACAGGTCTGAAATGACTTTTTACGTAGAAGAAAAAAAATATTATTTTAAGATCATCATCATCATAAAGAAAAAAAAATGCAAAATGTTCAGGTTTTCTATAGAGAGTGATATTGTATTACTAGTTTAAACATAAAAAATAGCATAATAAAAAATACTAACTACAAAAAAAAACAAATTAGCAATTATAGTTCTAACTGTTAAAAAAATAATACAAATATATATATCTATATATTATATAATGTACGTAATACATACGTTCGACTAGTTTTAGATTTAAAACAAAAGAATCTCTCTATAAATATCAAGTTTTGTTGACTCATTCTTTAGGAACTGACTACAATTTTCTTTTCTCATTCTTCTTACCTGCCTTTGTCTCTCAAAGGCAAAGGATTTGCGAGTGTTCAATCTAGTCTACTACTACTGTAAAATTATTATTACTACTAAAATAATATATATTTCAGATCAAACTACGACAAATACTATAGTGTTTTAGCAGAATAGAAAAAGTTTAACAAAAATAATAATTAAAAAATTAGCATATGAATATATATATATATTAATACTTGTGTATATTAAATATATATAAATTTATATACAAAACTTTTTTTTTCTTCAAAATATTTTTTTTCAGTTATTCTTCAAAACTGACAACATTTTTTGAAAATATAAAAGCAGCAAAGTTGTAAAGCACAAAAAAATATTAAATTTAATAGGTTCGGTTGTCGTTTAAAAATGTACTTCTTTATCTGTACTTTTATCTCTTTACATATCAGTCCTGGTTACTTTCTCTCGGAGAAAATTAAATTGCGATTCGTAAAAGTGCAACTGCAAGGTTATCAAAAAAACACTACTTAAAGTTGCAACTTGTTCATTCCCCTATAATTTTTTCTTCAGTCAAATATAGATTGTGATTATAGATCGCGATGATAACTTTACATATTTAATATTATTCAAAGTAAAGTATATAGGTATATAAAGAAAACATGCAATATATCATGTACTGTTATTATTAGAATTTTCCAAAGAAGCGTACTTGTAGTATACGAACAAAAAATTCAAACTGTCATCTCGCATATATAATTTTTCTCACGCGACATACATACATACATATATGCTATTGATTTACGTGTGAAATCACACATGTGTGTTGTTGTGTCGTGCTTCTTTTCTCGGACTGTCCTTTTTGGAATACTACGAAATTCAACCGAATGAATACATATCATATCTCATTATGTGTACATATGCATATCAGCATGCATAACTACATACATATAGATAAGCTAGTTAGGCACATACATTAGGTAGACAGGTATAGGTATAGTCAGTTTTCAAAATGCATCGAAAGTTGTCGTCATTCATATCTGAAGCGACGACACTTTCATTGTAGAGAGCAGAAAATGTGTACATGCGCAATAGCAAAAAAACAAAAACTTGAGTAGTAGTAGATCATTTTATTATGAAAAAAATCTATTTAAAGTTGCTTAATATCAAAAAGTGATTTTCTTGTTTTTTTAAAAATGTACGTAAAGTCGGTGTATTATATACTTGTAATCGATATTATTATATCACATGGTAAATCAATGTACATAATATACTTCTTCCATGTTATTTTATGAAAAAAAATGATGAAATGATAGAACAAAGGCAATGACTTGTGAGCTGTGGTGAAAAACAGATATATAGAATTACAATACCACAAGGACTTCAAAATTCTGGAGGCTACATAATAATAAATATATATTCAGTTACAAATATATAAATACAATATATATATAGGGTACATACATGCCCTAATAACAAAAAATGTATCGTAGTGGTGTATTAGCAATATAAATGTTTTAAAGTAAAACATGTAAAAATCATTACAAAAGAATCACTATTATTTGATAAAAATAAAATATTTAATTTTGTCTTGTAACAAGTTGAATTGTATCATCATTGTATTTGTGAGTTCATGAAATAAAAAAATATCTATGTATGTTTATAGTAGAATATATATTATCTATATATTATTGTCATACATAGACTAATAATTGACCTTTCACCATATCATTGGAGGCAAAATAGAAGTTTGATTACAGTAATACATTATATATATATATAACTATTTATATTATATTTTAAGATCAACTTCTGTCAAAAAAATTGTACTACTATGGGATGTGTTTGTAGCATTTCAGTCAAGGATGATCCAGTTCAATAAAAATATTGTAAACAAACTCTTTAAAAAACTTGTGCTCAATTATTTTTTTTATCTTCAAGTACGCGGGAGTGATTATATTTAATGGCTGATACAGGCCAGGAGAGAGGTATTAAGGTAATAGTAATAATAAACAATGCTTTTGCATTGTTCAGTGTACCTATTTAAGAAACAAAACAACATGATTGCAATACACACATGCCTATGTATATAGGTATGTACTTTTCGATTAGTCATATAAATATGTTCTGGTTTCCCTTATGCAATCATCGAGCTCTCACTTTCACCATTTCCCAAAAGTCATAAAATATCCCCATAAGCCACCCAGCTTTCATACATAACTTTCATTCGCACAAGCTTTTTTCCTTCTTTCATTCTTTGAATGAATGGGTACGAAATGGAAAAAAATAGTGCTGCACTGTCTGCTGCTGCTGCTGCTGCTGTTACTTTTGGTGGTGGTGATGATGGTGGAACAGCAGCAGTAACAGTACCATCATCCTCAACAACTTGCATTATGAATGAAATTATCTGCGCTCCTGCTTGGCACCATGCTCATCTATTACATCCCATCACAAATGAAGAACCGAGAAAGGGGTTCATACCAAGGCGCATATATAGCCATTAATGTAACCACGGCGGAAGATATAACATCAGCGGGCGGTCCTCTTTCGCTCTGTCACTGATATGAAAATTGCGGTTTGGGAAATCTCATGTAATAAATGTTCTCTCTTTTGCACTGCCACTGCCTACCACCAGCATTATGGTAGATACATTCGGCAGCAGCGCTTTTAAATTTCTAATATATGAAACTGGAACGTAATGTAAAGTTGGTATAATGGTTTTGAAAGAGTTTTGATACAATTTTAGCTTCAAGCCAAAACATGAAGCAGCCCCCGACGTTACATCAAGAATTACATTTTACCATTACAATTTTTTTATAGCTAGAATGGAAACTGCTACCAGAATTTTATCATTCACCAATATTCTCATCGTTATTCCTATTATTGTGCGCAAGAAAATAGTGAAAAAGCAGTTACGTATGTATACAATGCAAACTAGATATACGTAATAATATCCGCTATTTCAAATTGGGTTTGGGTGAAATTTCTTTTGTGAAAGTTGGTATCGCTTTCAAAAAGTGCTCTATATAGTATACAATTTTTGTTTTAAAATGAACCTTTTTTATGGTTTGGAGTAGGGGAAGACAAACTAGTGTGAAGCTACATAATATACTTAATCGACTTTAAGGTAACTTTAAATTCCCATGTTACAGACAGGAAGGAAGAGAAAATATATTTTCCATGTTCATGCTTTAGGCTCTCCAACTTCACATTATTTACTTTTTTGTTGAAAGTTTGAAATGGAAATAATGCACGAGAAAAGTTTTTACAGAAAAAAAGTGGATTTATCTTCGTTTACCTGAAACAGATTCATGATTTTACTGTTTTAACATAATATATAGTTTTTTTAAAATCATTTCAACTTTACGTTTAAAAAGAGTGTGAGAGAGCTTGTCAAGAAAAAAGTTTTCAAAATATTTGTATAGTATACTTGCTTTCTTTTTAGAAAATATACTTACGATAATTCTTTTCAATTTTAAATAGTTTCACACGTTTACAAATAAAGCGACCATTTTCACTAGATTGTAATGGACTATTGAATTATGTTTAAGGTATTTGACCTGAAATAATGAAGTTACGTTTTACTATAGCAAGGTTGAAATACTCTGCAAAAGTATAAGTTCAATATTTAGATAGTGTATATCAAGCTAGTAGTTTTCCAAATATTTTAACACGGTTTAAAAATTTTTTTTTTACAAAATTCATTTTGCCAACATGGATAGAGTCACATTTTTAGCTTTGTCTTCACAAAATCAGTGTGTGCATATATTGCTTGCTAACTTGTATCCTCGAATGAGCAACGAAAAAAGTGTCAAAAATCCCTTGCATGGACCAATTGATTGCTACTGAAATGAACTAGGACAAAAAAGAGGGAAAACCCTATAACTGCCAATAATAATCAGCTTCCTTCTTTATGTTGTTACCACCACCAAGCTCAATCTTTTAGGGAGCTCAGCACACAAAATAACAAATTCTTTTCACGGCCAAATTACACACCACCATAGACATTCATATAAAATGCAATCGTATAACATGTATAAATACAGTTTACTACTACTTTTCTCTCTCTATATATATTTTGTGAATTGCATTAGTTCTTTTTTTCCAGAGATTCTCAAATAGCTCTATTAGCTCATCTATGTCTGCTTTTCTATAAGTTCTTTAAGCATGTCTTTTTCTAACGACTTGTCTAAATGTGAAGCATGTACACACACACACTACTACTGTGTATGTGTGTGTATTATTAGCACAATCAGCAAATCCCCTATTTTTTTCTTTTCTTTTCCATATAATAGAAATGAGTGTATGGTGGGGAGAAAAAAAAGAAGAAATTTATCCGTTGGCTAAAGTTTCTCTCCAAAAAAAAGCTTGTACGTCTCTTGTACTACACTCAATTTTCTCATTATTGTGCACATTCTCTTTTTCTCTTTTATGCGGAATGGAACGACAAGCAGCGTGAAAGTTAATTCACTCGGACACTTATTGTCACATTCATCTTGTGACAAATATATTTCATGACACCTTTTCTCTGTTCGCTGTGTTTCGATTTTCTGTACTTTTTTGGATGATGAGAAGTCTTTCAGAGAGTTAATCAGAGTTACTCTGGGTCTAAGGCTTAGACTCTAAGCAAAACCTCGAATAACCACGATAAAGTATTTTTTCGATACTCGGAAATGTACCTTCTAGATTCTAGATTGTGTCAAAATATTCTTTCAATTAGATGCCTCGTCATTTCAAGCTACCATATCGATCCATGTTTATTTATAAAATAAAGAAAGATGCTGCTAATTTTGAATTAATTTAATGAGCTTCCTTTATAAACGTTTGTGTTTTCATTTGTGTTTACTTTTTACAGTTGACTTGCCTTTTTACTCTTACAAATTTAAGCGCAGTAACTTCAGTACTTTGTGTTAAGTACACACAACTCCCATCACACTGTGTTTACTCATTAACCGGTTTTTTTTTAAAAAAAAAGGAAACAAACATTCAAATTAGGAGGGTTTGATTGAATGATGCTTTCACATAACTGACAGCCGCGTTCTCTTATGTACTGTAAACAGAATAAAACTTTACTATCCCTTCCAGTACCAACCAGCAAACCCTCGGATTCTCCTCGTTCTTCTGCTACGTCTACATCTCTGCCATTTCTGGTGAAAGACAAACTTGACGCTTTGATGATTCCCTATGGACTACTTGTCTAGCGTAATTTGTTCCTTTAATCATGTTAATTTGAAGGCAAAATGTGAAGAGCTAAAAGTTTTGCTTGCTTGAATTTTCCCTGATTACTTGGCATAACACTATTAAATGCAAGAAAAAGGGGGATGAATGTCTTTACACAACCAACCCCTACTTCATTCAAGATGCTCAACGACTGACGACAGAAAAAAACAAGTTATGTATAAATGATTTATGTCTAGATTTACTGCAGGTTATTCGAATGCACACATCGTAGTAGTACACAATACACACTGCACGTTTAAAATTCCATTTATTTCTACTTCTTTGAAGCGCAGATTAAATTTTTTAAAGGAAATAATTGTATCAACTCTATTTCTGTATCAGTAGTTGACTTTTCCACCAGACAGGCTTTTCTGACTTGTTCAAATAAACAAATTAACTTTTTTCTCCAAATTAGAGCAAAACTTTATTACTATAATTACCACCTAGAGTAAATATACTGTTCTAAATGCATTTGCAAAAAATACAGTTTTTCTTGTAACATTAAGCTTTTTAATGAATTTTGAGATTTTTACAAGTAAACAACTTCAATAAACTGAAGACCTACATTGTAGTGGGTTTATTTGAACAATTGTGTTTATTACTTTATTTTAGAGAATTACAAGAAGTGTATAAAAGGAAAGGCGAATGCCATATTATATTCCATGCACATGCCTACTATTTCCCCTGTAAGATTGCTTATATACCTACATACATAATGCCGTTTTTTTGGAAGCGAAAAGTGAATGGCTTCTTCTTCTTGTTTATAACAACATACTTTCAACTTGCGAGATCTCATTGTAGTGTGTACACAGTTAATGCAAGTAGTCCGTGCATGAAACGGCCCCCATGAGAATAAAACCACGTTTTGTGAGTAGCATTTAGTCCATTCTAAATTTTTTAAAAGTAAGCAGAAAAATCGCGAGCAAAGTAAACTATGAGAAACTAGAGAGTTGTTCTAGTAATAATAATAATACGGGCCACTCTACTCAAATGACAATAGCACCAGCTAGCAAGCAGCACCGCTCTTAATATTTGTTTTTTGAAAAGTTACTTCAAGAGGAACAGTGATTCTGCTGATAGCTTTGGTGGACCTGCAAGCTATACACTGTTGATAAGTGTATACATAGTTAGTAGATAATATTGATAAGGCATGTCAAAAATGAACTTAGTTTTGTCTCTAAAAAATTTGACTTATCTGCTGCATCAGTGAACTCTACTTGAAAGACTTTTTTCCTTTCTAAATTTGACAATTTTATAACTATATAGCGTATATAAAGTTGTTATATTTCTACGCGAGCGGAGCGTAGTAATATTAACAAAAAAAACTTTTTTTTTCTTTTAAAAAACTAACAGCTGAACTTAGAACAACAGTGTTATCTACTAACTTTAAAGATCGAATGTAAAAATGTAAGAACAAGATTTATGATTCTTTGAATTCTAAGCTGGAGCTTTACAAGAGGTGAGCCCCACCTCATCATGACTAATGCATTATGTAGGTAGAAGTAGAAAAATATGTATGTATAAAGAATAAATAAATGTAAGTATGCACGCACACGCTTCCATCTCCTCATCTTTGCAGAGTTCCCTAAGGGGAAAACAAGGAAAATGCCACATAATGATTCCAAAAAAGTAAACTTAAAAAAAGAAAGAAATATAATTAAAAGAAAAGAATATAATCAACTAACGTAGCTTTATATAAAAAATACTTTGTGTGTGTAAAGAGGTACGCATGCATAAATATGTATAGTTCTAGTAGGTCACCATTTTTGCATCGCAGTGTACCTAAATTAATGTTTCTTATAAACTTGCTGCCTGGAAAAAGTAAAAAAAAATACGAGAGGGGAAATATAAGCATTGTATATATAGCCTTGTGTAGGTGCATGCATGGGAGATGCGAGTTCATGATGAAATTCAGAATTAAGACAAAAGAAGATTATTACTAAATGAAGATTACTTTGCTTAATTAACATTCTGAGGAGTATATGAGTCGTAAAAGGAAGAGAGAGAGAGAGAGAGGCTGGGTAGTAGTTGCAGTGCTCAGTGGAGCAGTAGCGGAGCAAATCTACATTATTATTATTCCCATGTGACCACCCGCCCTACGGATGCGCTCGTGGCAAAAGAAAGAAAGAACGACTGCAAAGCCAACTAATTATACCTACCTACTTATAGCTTGGGAACATCAACAGATCTAAAGTTTTGTACGTTAAAGTTAAACATAACCTGCTGTAAGGTTCTATATTATTATTATGATGATGACATTTTAGATCGTACTTCTTTAGACACAGAAACGACGTGGTGTTTTAAAAGGTTTTGCGTGAAGGTTGTTATTATTATTATTTATTTTACTGTAACTACTTTTTAAAGCTCTTATGCGGTTTATATGCAAATTTTGTTGTCCAAGCTGATGGCAAAACGAACAACAACAAAAAACTCCCAAAAATAACTGCTTGGGGGTGAAGACTGGAAAAAAGAAATGTGGTGGCAGATAAATAATTAATAATCATCAGTTATTTAAACATTATTTCTGCATTAAGTTAAAAATGTGTTTTGAAAGGTTGTATTGACTTTGAAAATCCCAATTTTTATTGCATCTTTTTTAAATACAAATTTTGAGGTCGTATGTTTTTGCAAGATTTGAAATTACAAAATCAAATGTTAAAGCTATAGAGCTTGCTTGTTTTGTCACAAACAAATTTCTGGATTTACAATTAAATATTATTTAAATAACAATTTCAACACGATAATACTGATTGTTGAACAAACGTCAAATTTTGGAAGCCCGATTAGTGATCACAGTTAGACGAGTAATAGATTGTTGTTGTTTAAAACGATTATAACAAATACAAAGATGGAAATAATAAATTATTTTTTATAAAAAAAATCTCTAAACATATTATAAAAGAATTTCTGACCGATAGCGATATTTTTTTAGCCTGTTGACTGCAAATTTTTGTAAATTCTAATATATATTTTTTAAAACAGTTGGTAGTATACTCTTTCGTTTTATCAGCTATTTGGAAGACGGATGAAAAAAGGTTTTATAAATGCTTTGGAGAATAATAATTGCTATTGGCAGTTGGCATAAAACGAAGGTAGTAATGTGGCACTCGCTTATCCGTAAAATCCATAACCGTATCCATATCCGGGGTACCCTGCAAAAATACCAGAAACAAAGAGGGGTGAGCAAACCGCGAAGATAATAACTCGTAACTGCACTTTTTAAATAAACGGGGTAAACAGTTTATTTAAAACATGCTGCGATACTAAAGTGTACCGTAGAAACCTCTGAATCCGTATCCGCCATAACCGCCATAATATCCTGGGTATCCTCCGTATCCTCCGTACAAGCCATATCCACCATAATAGGGAAGGCCATATCCGCCGTAGAATGAACTGGCAGTTTGGAGATCATCCTTCTTTTCTGCGGCGAACGCGCACGCAATAACGGCGAAGAGAACAAGGAGAGCCTGTTCAGACAAGAACAACACACAATCAGGTTACAAGTTGGAAATATTTTTTTAAAAAAATATCCATCGGATAACACAAAAATCCCGAACAATACAACACTGAATAAAATTATAAATAGATATTCTTTTTTTAAATAAAGTTTTCAAAGTTCGGGGCAAGTTGATACAACGCAAAAATATTTCTGACGATAAATAACAACCGCACTTACGGTGAATCTGGCCATTTTTTTCAAAAAAATTGTCGACGCACGACTTTGTAACTGGAAAGGAAAAAAAAGAGTAAGAAAAGGTTTGTAAGGAGGTGTCTATCGCAAAAACTGGTAAAATGAAATGTGATAAATGAACAAGGAGTAGTTCTCCTTTTATACCAACAACAATCGCCAGACCGTTGAAATGCGCATTATTACTTACTACTACTCCACAGTAATTTCCCAGCAATCATCGCCAGTGTTTTTGTAGAATTAAACACGACGTGGTTTAATTTTTCTTTCTTGGAGGAAGACGCATTGTTTAGTACTCCAAATGAACCACGTATTAATAATACACACAGCAAACAAAACGTTTAAATCTGATTGTATGTATGTATGTAAATCTATTTGGCCGGCAAATAATACGTACACATGCTTAATGTAAACTTTATACCTTATAATCATATCATATAATATAGGTAGGTAGTCAACATGCCATATTTTTAGGTACATAACAATGCAATGCACACATATCGCATCGCATGCATGCGTATTATTTTTTTATATTGGCAAAATATGCACAAAAATACACATGCGATCTTGAGAAGGAATTTTTCTTGCACTATAGTGCAAGCAAAACTCGCAAAGGACATCACGTTGTTGATTCTGTTGTTCTTCTTTTTTATTAAAGAGCACATATTAGAATTTAATTTTGTTCCTAGCTTAATTATAGATATATGCGCATGTGGATAACCTTATAAAAAAGTTTTAAAGGTTGTGTGATGATAAGGCGGACATAACTTGGTTTTAATATCCCTTTCAGGGTTTTTGAGAATGTACAAAAATATAATGTGCAGCAATTACACGGTGCATGTAAACGTTCTCTTGTTCAATTCTCACTATTAACCAAGTAGACACATTGTGTTCTGATGATGATAAGCATGATATTTATGTGGAAGCTTTATCTAAAATTGAGATGGCAGCAAAGTATGTAATGTGCGTTGTTAGTTACTGCCGAACTTCCAAACTTTCTTACCGACTTTTTTTTCACATACATACATACAGACAGACAGGCGTATAGCTACAATTTTGGCTGCTTTGCACATTGGGACATTCTTGCTGGCTTGCATTCCGCTAAAAGAATAATAATGTCATATTATTGTACACATGAGTTACATAAGTGTTTTACGCATTGTGATGCCTGTTTTTTTTTATTTTTACGTGGATGACGAAAAGTCTTATTATTAATGACACTACTTGACTGGTTACGAGCATCAGAATTTTTATGACGCCACGTTACGCTGACTGCGAAAATGAGATATATAAGCTATAATTATTCTTATTATAACGACGTCGTTCACGATGATGATGATGAGGTGATATATCCCTGTTAACAGTTGAGGGGCAAGGGGCAGCGTAAAAAGAACAATTTATTATGAAAAAAATATTGTTTACTACCACCGAGTGTGGATACTACTGCATTGTGCTGCTGTTATGTACAACAAGTCATGTGCAAATGAAATGCTTTGTTCTCAAATTAAACTGGGGCTGGTAGCTAGCAGCAGAAGGAAATGAAGGCATGTTTGACACACCCTCTCTTACGTCTCCTTTTAAAAAATGGGGTTTAAATTGTGATGAAGTATTAAACTGGATGAATGCACTCATCAAAATAAAAATAAGTAATGCAAGGTAAACAACAGCATATATACGCCTTCAAAACATATTATCAAGCATATTGCATGCAAATATGTAAATATAGCTACCTATATGGTTGTTCAATGAATCGAACATCCGCAACTATACCCACATATACCTTTAGTAGATGATCCATTACCAGTTTTTTTATTCTTCCTAGTTCACTTGTTCAAGGAAAAAAATTATTATTCCGTAAACAATTTTTGAGTTAAGGCTAGCTACCATGGTTTACTTATAATGTATTTTATTTCCTACTTATACATATACGTTACATAACAACCATTGAAATT
>JAHZMT010004663.1:0-14770 GCA_027743785.1 Sinhomidia bicolor | reverse complement strand
AAAGGAAAAAGTTTAATACTGGAAATTAATATTCGTGTGATATATTTTTAAAAATTGTGTCCCAGTTAGGTTCACTGTCTGAGGCTTGAAAAGGATTATTTTGATAGTTAACAGTGTTGATCGGCTTCCCTTTTTCAATTTATCTAGTATATCTGTATCTGCCGTGTCATAAAATTAAAACTTAAAACTGAAGGAAAAGCGGTTTACGTGATTTGATTTATTTGTAGTGTTTTGGCTGTTTCAAAGAGAACTAAATCGAACGTAAGTTAATAAATCGTTGAAGAAAAGCTACCACAATACATCATAACATTGGTGTCCAGGCCGGCAGTCAGTTTTCTTTCATTAATTATTAATTTAACATAATATCATAATCAGATGCAGCTGTCCTAATTTGTAAACGTCCAAATGCTTATCTAGAAATACTTTCAAAGCAGATGGCCAGTATAGTAGTCTTTTTCAGTCGTTTTTTCTTTTAGAGTTGAGTGCTGATTGTATTGACTTGACATGTTTCACGGTTTTCAATGATGGTTTAGTGTCGTCATTCGTCATGTGGCAAATAATATTGTTTTAAATAATGTTGTTTTAAAATATACAGGAAAATCATTAAATTATTCAAGTAATCAGAGTTGCCGTAAGTACTAAATAAAACTGCATTAAAATGGAGATGGAAGTAACAACAATCACTCAACCTACGGAGATATCAATTACGGAAGGCGTGGCTGTTGCGGAAGGGGAAGAAGTGATCATCCTTCCTGCTGACTTGCATCATATAGTGGACGAAGCTTACGAACGATTTCAAGAGTTATGTGCCGATCTTAATCTAGATGCTGTGACAAAGGACAACACATGGCGTACGTTTGTAACCGTGAAGCAAAAGTTTACTCTTGAGGTAAGCGTGCGTGTGTTAAAAATTATAATAGATCAGTTTCCAAATAGCACCTTGTTACGACGACATTTTATAAACTTTTAGGGCGATCCAGCGCATTGGTTGTGTTGTGGAATATACGTTGCATGTCGTCAGGCTTGTATTCCTTCCGTTGGATCACCATCAACTTTTCACGGAAATTATGTCAATTTGACGCGCTTGCTTCGGACATCGAGATTAAGGTTAGATACACTATCGCTAAATAAAGCGTTGTGTTTGAAAAACATTGTTTGTTCTTTTGTATCAACGTTGTTCTTATATTATCCCTATCGCTTTAGCTTGGTGGATTTCTTTGAAGCGGAATCTTCAAGGATTTTTCACGGTTAGAACTAGACGAGTACAGAGCCAACAGAAAAAAGTAAGAATAAATTTATTTTAGGTTTTTTCTGTATTATTTGCTTGAATAAACGAATGCGATAAACATTATTTATTACTATTATGATTTATTACTGTATTTCCGCAGATTAAGCCCACGATCTGCTGCGGACTTGTTTGAGTTCTGTTGGACTCTTTTCTTGTGCGTTAAAAGTTCCTTAAGGATAAGTGATGACTTGGTTAATTCGTACCACCTTTTGCTTGCCAGTACTGATCTCGTATTCTTTAACGTGGCACATGCCAATCGTAAAAGCCTTTTAACCCCGAAATTTCAAGGTAAGAGATAGCTTAATTGACATCATGTTAATATCATATATTATTATTGTTATTACTATACACACTTACTCTTGAAGTTTAAAACTAACCCTATATTATGTAGAATTCGCTGATATGGCTGGCATTGTAGACTTCCGTCTAATTGGATCAGACCCAGCGTGCATTATTAACGCGCTTTGCGATCTGTACGATGGCATCTCAGTTGAAGCTAAAACTATCAAAGAATATTGGTTGAAACCAAAAATAAGAAATATGATTGAACAAGGGGTATGCCAATTAAAATTATCTTTAAGATTACATGAAAAAATCAGTAATTACAAATTATGAGAAAAGCTTCATGAATCTTGATTTGATAACTACAAATCTATAAAATGATTATTGCATTTAATTTGGTTACAAATATTTTGTATTGTTTTTAATTTACAGTTGTTAAGGGGTGACCCAGACACATTGACCGGACTTATTGACGAAGACGCTTTTGAAAGTAACTCCAAGCGTCTTGAGAAAGAATATGAGGAATATGTGCTGACAGAAGGTGATTTTGATGAACGAATGTACCTTTCTGCCGAGCGTCAGGTGGATTTTGGAATGGACACTCAAGATGATTATCTGAAAACTTTTGACAAACAAACTCTCTTCAAGACCTGCCCTCCTTTAAATGAGCTGCGCCATATAATGCCAGCTACACCGCTTACAGGAAAAAAGTACTTGGGGGAAAAAGATGACCCATTAATTTCTCCAGTGAGCTCCGCTACGCAAACAGTCAGCAGGTTGCAGGTATAACTGTTACAGTTACTTTGTGTAGATTCAAATGTAGTCGTAGATGACCTGTAAAATAATCTTTTTAACAATGTCTATTTATAGGCCTTATTAAGCGGACGAAAAGCTGAAGCCAGTACTACTTTACGCGATATAATTTCTCATTTTCCCAAGGATCCTATTCCTGCAATGGAAGAAAGATTGAAAAATTTATCAGACCTATTTTGTGTACGGTTTGCTTGCACAAAGGGGGAGAAATTGCCTGGCATGCACACAGAATTCGCGTATTATAGAAGTCAGCTTGCTCAGACGTTATTCTATAGGCTTTTAGAAAGTATTTTGACGGCTGAAAATAAGCAACGAGCTGATAAATCTGAATTAGCAGTAAGTGCAAGTTAAATATTTTGTTTAGTGCGTTAAACTAAAGTCTCATAAAACTGACTCTTTTTATGTTTGTGTATTTTTTGCAGGGCGTCATGATGGATGAATCCTTCCAGACCAGCCTTTTTGCATGTGCCTTGGAAATCGTTCTTTTTTCGTACAGCTCTCCGAAAAGATTCCCTTGGATTCTAGATGTATTTGATTTACCTGGTTATTCCTTTTTTAAAGTGATCGAGGTGGTCGTGAGAGCAGAAGAAAATTTAAGTCGAGATGTTGTCAAACATCTCAGTCAGGTTAGCGAATAAAGACATATATAAAGTATAAATGTCATTGTGCAATTTAACTAAAACAGTACAGATTAATTACTTTTTTTTTACCTTCAATAACGTCCTTTAGGTAGAAGAAACAGTTCTCGAAGAATTAGCATGGGCAGAGGATAGCCCATTGTGGACAGCATTAAGCCAAAGAAACGAGCCAACGCCGTCATGTGAAGAGGTGTTTCTCCCGTCTCAAATGGAAAAAACTGGAGATGCTCAGAATCCTGAAAATCAACCAAAGCGATATGCTGTAATTAAAAGTAAGTACACTTCAATAAAAATTAAAAATTAAATTTTAGAAATAAATATCTACCTCTTCAACCTTGAAATGAATTCAACTAAAAATTTTATTATGTATGTACTAAAAGACGAAATGAGATGTTACTTCTAATATCTATAGGTATTTGTAGTAAGTATAACAACATTTTATTTTGGTTACACAGCTCCCCAAGGTGAAAAATGTGTCCCCGTTGCTGTTGGCGGTTCTAATCAGTCAACCTTAATCATACAGGACAAAAACAGTTCCCAAATTTTGGGTGTTGTACTTCCATCAAAACATGGCGACAAGCCAAAGCGAGGCAGCTCCACAGCACTATTTTTTAGAAAGTTTTATCACTTGGCATTTGTTCGTCTTCAAGATCTGTGCAAGAATCTTACAATCGAAGAAGACGTTCTGAGAAAGATTTGGACATGCTTTCAACAGTCCATTGTGAATTTCGTTGTTGATCTCATGAAGGGCCGTCATTTGGACCAAATCATTATGTGCTGTGTATACGTTGTTTCAAAGGTAGTTAAAACATTCTACTTGTTTCTTATTTTCGCTTACCCCTCGTGGCATGGCATAGTAGAAATAAATTACTAAACTTGGTATGTATATACATAATTGCGATGTGACGTTCAATATTTGTATAGGTTATTGGAAAAGACCATGAAAAATCATTCACAGAAATCATGCGGTGCTACAGGCTGCAACCTCAGTCAGCCTCACGTGTATATCGTCTCGTGTATCTTGGAAATGGACAAAAGGGTGATCTCATTAGATTCTATAACACGATCTTCATCACGTGCACAAAGGATTATGTTGCAAAATTTTCACCAAATAGAACAGTAAGCAGTATCTTTGATTTTTTGAAATATGGAAGTTATCTTTTATTTGCTTAAAATGTAATCAATGATAATCTTGTAGTATTGCACAGCTGACTAAAAAAGATTCATTTTTTTTTAAATCTTAGGATGAGGGTGAAGTTCCATTATCGCCAGTTCCCCATCTTAAGGCAACTCCTATGTCTCCTTGTAGGAAAGTTGCCACAAAACATCAGGTGTTCCTAAGACCACTTAAAGGAGCCAAATCTCCTTCCCCTACAAAGCAATTACGGTACAATTTTGCCAGAAGTCCAAGTACTCAACTACGTGCAATAAATACAATGGTTCAGTCCGTGGAAAAGTATGCAAAAATATTTCATACAGCAATTGGTATTAAAATATGCTAAGTATTATGTTTAAGGTACTAAGATAAATTATTTATCTTTTATTTAAATCCTCCAGACCCAAAATTGCCAAGAGAATATTGGTTGGGGACGGACCAGAAACATCAACAGAATCAGTGGTTCCTCATAAATTTGTTAAGAGGCTCCAAGAGTTCATGGACGACCGACAAGCAATGGAATAAAAACTTGTCCTAACAAAGAGTTATAATCGTTAATTTACAGTTGATCAACAAAAGTTAATCCTAATGTTTATAGCTTTCAACGTAGTTCGTAGTTTGTTAAGTTTTTAGGATTGTATTCCGTACCGTTTAAAAATCAAAAGTAATTACATTACGTATTTTCATGTATGCATTGCGAAAATATTGTCGAATTATGATTATTAAATATATTATGACATTGGTTATAATTGCATTATAATAATTTAATAAAGGTGTATAAAATATTTATTTTTGAGCTTTCTTTCATAAAGTACGAACATGGCAATAATTTAAAAATGTACATTACGTAACTACTGAACATAAAATTACCTACATATATTTAACTATTGTGAATCTTTGTAATTAAAGTATAAAAAGAAAACTTGTACATTTCATCATTCATTGTCACCTCCATCCTCACCACTTGATTCTTCCATCTTTTCCTCTTCAGTTTCTTGACCACTGTCTTCTCCGTTCTCAGCAACGTTTTCGTTTGCTTCCTCCTCATTAACACGCTCTCCTTCTTCACCTTCATGTGTTTCTTCATTTTGTTCTTCATCCGAACTGGACTCTTCCACGAGTTGGGCCTGTTTTACGTTTTTCCGCTTGGCAGCTTGATCAGCATTATCTAGAGCAACACATTTACTGTGGTGCTCCTCCAGTTCCTTCTCCCACTCGTCAATTTTCATCTTCAAAGCAAAGGTACATTACATCATTAGATGAAAACTATTGATTATATATTATTATGCATTACATATTATATTATTAGCAGTAAATTCACTTTTCCATACGATACCTTAAGTTCAGGTTTGTTTAGTTTTCGGAATATTTGTAGAAGATCCATAAATGAGTCCCACACAATCGGATCTCCAAGCTTATCAGCATAAATATTTATACTATCCTTCATGATTTTCAATGTTTTCTCATTCTGTTGAAGTTGATTCAAACAAAAAATTGTGTCCTGGCAAATACGAACTGAAGTAATCCCTTTGAATCTTCCAACTATTCTCTCAATAAGGCCACCAAGCTGCTTCTCTTTTTTGATCTTTTGAAGTAGAGTTCTGCAATTGAACAAAGACAGATATAAAGATCAATATAAAGTTTCATAGGAAGCCAGCCAGATAAACATAAGATTCATAATGCACGTTACTTACTTCATAATTCCTTGGAAGCTAGTTTGAGAGATATCTTCTCTTTCTGATAAGCGGGAAATGATATCGGGAATGCAGTTTTGTAAAACATTGTCTTTTTCTGCTATTTGATTGATGTAGTCCTTGGCCATTTCTGAAATCAGTAAGCATTATGTATTGTATTTACTGCTTGTCCACTATACCCAACGCCAACTATCTCCATAATCATACAGTAGCTACAATGTTACCTCTTAACTCGAACGATTCATCACACAAGCAAGCAGCTGTATCTGGAAACTGTTGTCGAACTTTAAGAAGATCAGAAAGAGAAAGATAACAAATGTAATCCATACATGCTTTTCTGATGTTGACATCTTTGCTGGACAGTCTGAAAACATAATAAAATTAGTTAGTTTGACTTTCATTTTTATAATATATTAGTCAAAATCATAACTTTAAAAAAGGAAAGGGAAAATATTTTGATATAATATCTTACCCAGACGTAAGGCACTCATTCATTTTCTCCATTTGATTTGGAAACTTTACTGATAATCGAATAGCTGCTCGCAAGATTTCTAGTTTCACGGGGAAAGATTCATCTCTAGTCCAAATCGATTTAAAGCTCTGTAACCAAAAGGATTGCACCATATATCACATTGAGTTTTTAAAATGAAAAGTAAAGTTATTACTAAACTAAAAGTATTTTAATAATTGGAAAAATAATTTTACCTCCAGACTTGCTTCAACAGACTTTTCGCACACAAGCATTAATTTTGCTAACGCTTGCACACAGGCAACCTTCAAATTCACTGATTTAATCGTATCAAAGATTCTACACAAATAAAGAACATGAACTCTGAACTGACGAAAGAATCCTTGGTCAAGTAGAGAGCCCACGTAAGATTTGATTTTGTCCTGTTCGGCGTCAAATCCAATATGACCCATCACCAAATCCATTTCTGCAGCTGCCTCTTGATTTATTGAATTCGTCAGTGAGCCGTTTGCTGTTGAGGTGGAATTACTCATACGAGATGTACGCAATCTATTAACGGTTTTATTCTTCTTGGTTGCTTTTTCCTTTGTGGATTTTCTCTCTTTAATTTGTTTTGCAACAATTTGTTCATAAAATGTAACGTGTGATCCTAGAAACGCCTTTCCAAAACTCATGTACCGGAAAAGGATTCGCTCTGACAGATTAAAAGGGTTCTCTTCGTTGTTATCGGCAGTTTCCGCTGCAAAGACCATACCATGAACGTTGGGAAGAAACTTCCTAACGACCTCGGAAGGTTCAGTACACATTCTGTAAATAATCTGCATCGACAATTCTACAACGCGAGGGTACATTACATCCATTTTATTTTGTCCTTCTTCCCTCAATCCATATTCAATGAGGTCAACTATTTTTACAAAGAGATCATGAGTTGGGTGGAATTTTATGTCTTCACCAGTTTTCCTTTTTGCACTGACTACTTTGGTGGTTTTAGATTTACTTTTTCCAGCGACATTTTCATCTGTTGCCTCAGGTTCGTTTCGACATCCTAAAAGAACTGCTTGTAGGGTCACTTTGGCCAGTTCATAGTTTTTGATTCCTCTTTCTCCAAGACCAATTTCAATAAACCGATTGATATTGGTTGTGATGATGTGCCTTTCAATCTGTCCTATGATTCCAAGAAGATGACCAGCACTGCATGACGAACTCTCTTCCCATTCACTACCAGTCAACGAAAATGCGTCCCACAGAACTGCAATGGATTCGTTATTAATTGATCCTGTACAGTAAAGTTTTCCAATTATACTGCTTAAACTTTCCACTAAATTCTCTGATAGCTGATTAACAAGCTCCAGCAACTTCTTCGCAATGCCACAAGGACCAAAGTTAGCATGCCCAATGAATATAAATTTGAAGGGATCAACAAAGTCTTTTAACTCTTCTTCTGTTAGCTGAGACATTGCATTGATGATGGATACTGTAACTGCTCGTGGTGGTTTGTATCCCGCTTCGCAGATTGCAGCAAAAAACATTACAGCTTCTTTTTTGTCGGTGGTGGTTCCAAGCTCAAGGAGTTTCCGTAGACTAGGTTGACATTTGTCTAACTCTTCCTTTATCAGTAAAGTACACTGAATGTATTCAAGAAACTCACGACAGTCACTAATTTTCTTTGGAACGATATAATTCACTTCATCCAATTCCAACTCGTCCACATTTTCTGTAAAAACATTCGCATCGGTAATCTTGAAAAAGCGCAAATACAGATGCTCTTCTTGATCATCATCATGTCTGCGTAAGGTAGTCAATAACTGCTCCCATTTGCTTGCCCACTTTTCTGTGCATACGTACATTGTTTCACAAGCCTCCCAGAATTTCTTCTCTTTGAGAAACTCTTCCAACACGCTCATGGCAGAAACGTCATCAGTAATTTTTTCCTTTACTTGAGGTGAGATCATGAAACTGTCCTTCTTCTTCTGCAGATGGAATTCCTTAATAATAAAGTATAATGCTTTTGCAGGAGCACTTATATTGTCTTCTTGAATTGTGGAAACAATAACATTCAATTTTTGCTGACGTTTTCTGTGAAATTCTTCAGTAGATCGAACAACATAAGGATACAGTTTCACAATATCAATGACTAACGATGTTGCATGTTTTCTTGGGTAGTTGTTTTTATCTAAAAGGCGATGCTTTACACTCCTCATTATTAGAACCGACTCTTCAGGACGAACCTGATTGTTTTTCATTATTTCTGCCAAAACTTGAAGCGTTTTTGTCCGAACCACCGCTGCAACATCTTGACTGTGAAGGAGCAGAATTTCATCCAGGAGCTTTCTTCTCAACTCCATCCACTTGTTGCTATTGGGTCGCTCATCCGAAACATGGTCTTCATTTTTCTGAAACTCATTTGGGTTCATTTCTTCCCACGTCCACTTCATGAGCTGATGAGCCACTACAACTACAGCATTTCTGACAGTAGGAGAATCAGCTTCCAAAAATTGCACTACAACCGCAAGAGAATGCATGAATCCTTTCGGGTGGTGCATGGAGAGTTGCGTCAAAAACGCATGGAAGCCTTTTTCAGCGCTGGTATCTTTCTCTAATCTGGTCATATATGTATCTAGAGCTTCAGTTAAAGCACGAAGTACAATGCTGTGGCGTTGATTTTCAGGAGCTTGGTCAATCATACGAGCAACACCATCCGCAATTATACTGGCAGTTTCTTCGCTTCCTTTTAACAACGGAACTAAGCGTGTCAAAATACCTTTTTCCTCCTGATGCTTGACCGCTAAAATACCAAGTATGTCGAAAATTTCTTCCGTTTCAGGGTCACTATGTCGAAGGCGCTTGGTCTTGTTTTTTATAGTGTTGCAAAGTGCAAGTGTAATACACCGGAAAAAATTATACCCGTCTAGGTTTCCTTCCCAAATTTCTTCCATTGGAGCAGATACTAGTTTCAGAATTATAGTAATAATCTTTGGACGCCAGAAAAGCCAAAACTGGTACTTTGAATCGTCTCCATCCTCGGTCAGTTGTTTTTTTGTCCGTCTTCCTTTTGCACCCGTTAATTGCTGCTGCACTGAGATATTATGAGAATTGGCAGCTACAGCTCGCTCAATTTCGACGAAAGACTTGTTGACAAGAAAGAACAAGACAGCCATGTACCTTCTGAATTTCACTTTGGAGGCTCGATCAATATTAACTAAGGACGCTCTGACATTTTCCTGTGCCGCTGTTATCCCGTTATAAAGTCTTTGCAGAGCTGTGTATATAACCTTAACACCCTCGGTAATCATCTCGGGAGTACAACTATACTCGTTCTCTGTCTTGAACGTATTTGCGATCGTTCCAATACGATTTATCAAGTGCTCCAACCCCTCGTTTTCAATGTCGTCAGCAATGTCCACAAGACATCGCTCGGAAATGTCAATGGTTGGAACCGCAACCTCTGTCAGTTCCACACCTTCACCACGAAGAAAATTTCGTAACTCTTGTTCCTCCATTCCAAAAGCCTATAAACACAAAAATCCTAATTAATGTAAAAACACTAAAGATATAATAAAATATCAATGCTACTGCTGACTAGTGCTGACATACAGCATACCTTGAATGACAATAAATAATGAAATAAATATAGAAAAAAGTAGACCTTCTTTCAACTTATTACGTCTTCGTCGTGTAAACTTTATTCACTTTTCCACCCAACTTCAATATTACTTCTGTTGAACTTTGAAATTATATATCGCCATTTAATATGGTCTATATTTTCACTAACACTAAGGCTTTTGTTGACTGATTTCGCCTTGCAAGCAATAATTTCTTTAAAAAGCTTTAAATCATCACAAAACCACAGGTTTCAAACCACGAAAATGATGTTTCTATTTTAGCACAAATTATCAGTGCTCAATATTCACATCACTATTTAAGTAGTTACTGGCTGCTCATGAATTTAAACTTATTTAAAATAAGTTATTTTTCTCAATCAATTTCAACGATTTCAGCATTAGAAGCACTTGTCTTGTAAATCTAGAGTAAATTCTTGTGAAAAATGTATTATTCGTAACTTTTTACTGCACTGCTCGCTGCGCTAGTGCGCTGCCTTTCTCTGTTCTGCTGCTCGCTGCACTGGACAAAAAGATGAAATAAGAAACGACCAACAAGAAACGCACGAGAACAACTAACAGACAAAAAATACAGCATACATTTACATACATGAATGCAAAAAAGTAAACAACTGTGCTGAGTGCTGAACCTATCCGCTCCCGCAAAAAATGAACCCACCGTCTCATTACGCCCCAATTTGTATTCAGTTCGCTGAACGAGTTGAGTTGCGATCTTGCGACAGGTATTGTTATTGGGATTTGAAAGGTCAGCAGCGAGCAGAGCAGCGAGCGATACACTAAGCCACGCCCCTATATCATAATCTCATCATCATGTTGTTGTGTGCAGTGCACTTCGTAAATACGTATGCACATGCACTAGCTACTAGCTTGTCGACAGAAGAGATAGCGATATTTTGAGTGCATGCAAATCAGTGATCATATGATGTTGTTTACTAATAAAAACACATTAGAGTCAACAATAAATGCTTTATTATAAAGCGCTTGTCTTGGGAAAATTGAGTGTTGTCTGTAAAATTATTAGAATATTTATAATAATTTTATTTATAATATAATGAGTTTTAACCAAGGTTAGCAGAAACGTCAGTTTGTTTAGGTAAATTATATTACACTACATGTAGCATGTAGCGGCTGACTAGCTGAAAACATGCTTTAAGTTCAAAGTTGGGCGTAGTTAGTGATGAAAGCGTGTATACTATACTATTTATTTTGTATGCATAATACTGAGTGAATTTCCAAGTCTAACTGGAGCATTTGGCTTAAAATTTTGTTGAAGAGCAATAAATCTAAATTGTTTTAGTCAACATCTTTCCGCAGTGACGAGAAGTGAGTATAAAGGTTCAGATAGTTAAAAGTCACTTAAGATGTTGAGATAATACGGGGTTAGCAAATTCAACTGGGTGGCAAAGTCTGAAGTACAAAAAAGAAGTAGGTTTCAGAAAACGATTGACGACAAGGAAATGTCGATTGCACATGACAAATCGTCTGGAATGTTGCAGCAAAGTATGGACAAAAAAATGTCCACTAATATTCAGCCAAGTAGTGCAAGCTCATTAGAATTACTGACCAAAATGGCTGTTCAATATTCTGCCTACTGCCAGACTGATTTATCTGCTCAGGTTTGTTGAAAGTTGTACCTATCTAGTAGCCGGATGCGGTTTAAATTAACATTATTACATAAATTAACAGGTGAGAATAAAAGGTTCATAAGTTATAAGTTAATAACTACCATTTTTACCTTTCGCAGATATCCAGGCTTGAAGAGTATCTACAAGAAAGCATAGCAAAACTAGAAGAACAGCAAAGTTTATTTGAAATTGTAAGTTAAATAAATTGTCATTGTAATTGTAAAAAGCTGGACTTAATTTTTTGCTTCCGAATACTGTGACTACTGTGAGTGAGTGACGCATACTTTACATTTTTTGAGTTTGGATATTTTTTCTTCTTTCATTCCTGTTATAGAAAGAAATTGAAACACGCGAGTGGACCCAAGTTATTTTACCCCAACTAGTCAAACAGGCTCAAACAATGTCATCTACGTTGAATAAGAGGATGGATTCTTTAAACGAGCTTATAGTTTCTATCAAAATCGTTTTAGATATACTAGATAAGCAAGTTAGCTTAGCGGAACAAAAGTTGGGACTATATCCTTCACCGAGTTCCTTCAGATCAGTTTTCAAATATTTTGTAAGTTTACGAATGTGCACCAGATAGGTTGTGTTTGTACCACTGCACTGCAGCATTGGTTGTTGTGTTAAATAGATATAATACTGTTTGATTGGTTTATTTGACACAGATGAAGACGGATCAAAGTCCTCAGTCGTCCGAATCGGAAACTGTGGGTTGGGAAACCGTAAAAGGGCAACTTTTATGTGAGGACCCTTTAAGTTTGACAGCTTATTTGAAATAGGTTCAAAATTGAAACTATGACCGACCAGCTTTATATTAGTATACTCAAGGCCCGTGTAAAATAAAGAAACACCATCGAAACGCGAAATATTTCGCGTTTCGATGGTGCTTCTTTATTTGGATAGGCCTTGAGTATACTTACTTCCATTGACAACTTAGAACTAAAACCTGTAATAATACGTATTTTAAAAGACTGCTCAAGACATTCCATTATTGGTATCCACGAGGCAGATCGCAGAAATCTACTTACAGGGTTTGCATGTCTCCTGCAAGTCCTTTTCATATCCTTAGATCCCCGTCGTGTATTATATATTTATGAAAACGCTTTGTTGTAAGTTTTGTCGTTAGGATGTACGTATGCTTTAAAGGCAAGTCTGCATACAATATTGGTGCTATTTATTATATTTTAAAAAAGTTTTAGCTAGAAAGCACCTTGTTAGTTCGAAGCTGCTCATGCTTATTGTACCCGAAAGACTTTAGTGTTATAAAAAATATTTTAAGTAATATTTTTTTGATTCCATTTCCTGGTGAAGTGTTATAGAGGCCATATATATAGCGTTGAACAAAGTGTATAGACATTCATTCAAGACATCTCAGGAATTAAAATATGATACTGAAAATAATATGAAAAATAATAATAAATTGTAAAGATTTTTTGCAATCATTGGTCATGTTTTATATTTTTTTCTAAATCAAAACTAATGCGCATAAAAACAAGATTTTGTTTTTTAAAGAAAAAAACGACAACAATAAATATAAAATATTTATACGAAAAGTACTTTTTAAACTAAAACATACGTAAAAGATTCATTTGTTAACGATTGGTTTGAAATACTGACTGGAGAGTGTATCAACAATAATTTTTATATACATGGCTGTACAAGTTTGATAAAATACTGACATTTTGTCGCACCTATTTCATAATACAGTTTTGAGTTTGCATAAACTTAATACGTGAGACATACACGCTTCAGGTATGAATATTGAAATTCTCTAACTATAAACTTAAGCGGACTAAAAATATTTAACAAAAAGTTAAGAATTGGCACGTCGTTTTGCGATTTGTAAAAGGGACTCGAGCCCTTCCTGCAAAAATAAATCAGTAATTTATTACGCCAATGTCATAAAATTCCGAATCAATAGAAATATTATATACATTATATCCAGTCTATTACCTGAGTTTCTTCACACAACAGAGAGCATTTTTTAATTTGTGCTTTATGACGAGATAAATGCTGTATTGCATGTGGCAAACAAGTGACAAAATCCGTGCGCTCATTCCGAACCAAGGACATGTGCAGAATATAATTGCAAAAGTAACACTGTTCTACCTCCTCCTCAGTGGTTTGCTTTTTCTTTTTGGAAACACCTTTACCAGAGCCATTTTTATTGGGTTTACCCCCTTGGCTTACACCCATCGAAGTTAACTTTTTCCGAAGTGCCAATTCTTCCAAAATTACTTTCTCTGCTAACGGAGAAGCCTGAAAAGTTATAATAGGTGTGAACGAAATTAGTCATTGAATCATTGCAAACTAATCATTGCAAATATAATCTGTAGGTTTTAGTATACGTTCGCGTTCCCTAAACTTACCATTTTTATAACAGAAGGAGTCACTCGGTTATCTCGAACAATACTCAAAAGCAACTTTTCCACGGGGAAAACGGGTGGTTCCTTACTATCTCGGATATCCTATCAAATGACAAATATTTGTCAAATTATAATGTTTAGACCTTAGACAACTAGATAATTAGACAATTATTTACATATGTTATGCTTATCTTTTACAAATCTAGAAATCCAAAATTATCTTACCTTGAACAATTCCATACACGACTTAAGCCATAAAGGTGGAGCAAAGCAAACGCTCTCTGAAACTAGATACCCTGCACATATAGCTGAAGTGTATGATTTTGGGAAAACAACCAAAAATTCTCCAGGATTTTGCACAGCTCTTACTAAAGGAACGTCATTTTCCAAAAGTAATTCTGGGGGAACCTGAAAAATTTGTGTATTACACGTACACATACATTGTCAAAGAGTGATTTCAACTTTTGTCTTTGTCAATTAGGATTAGGAATAGAAGTATGCTTACCATTGCAGAGTCGGAAGGAAGCCAAAGCTTTTTGTTTTTACATTGTAACGGCATAAGTTTCATGAGAGCTTTTCGGAGTGTTTGTTCATGTGTTGAGGCTACAGAATACCTGAAAAACAAAAATATGAAGATTTAAAAATATGTTAACCAGTTATGGATGTAAAACAGCCAAGATCAATCTGGAATATATTTTAAAGTTTTCACTTTAACTTACCATATTTTACTTGCTCCAGAATGTAAATACTCAACCCAAGGTAGACCATGAGGATCTCGATACCAACAATAGGAAGTAAACAGCATTGATACGTGCA
>JAHZMT010004662.1:0-16708 GCA_027743785.1 Sinhomidia bicolor | reverse complement strand
GTTTCTGATAAGCCATGACTTTGAAAATGGTACCAGGGCTGACCCTTAAGGTCAGCTATCGATTGGTGAAAACAGAATTCGAATAGCTGGTATAGTTTTTGAGTTATCGTGTTGACGGACAGACGGACCGACAGACCCAGACATCCACATAAAGTAGCTCAATTCTTCGCTACTTAATAACCAAACTTTGTTTGTTCATATTTTAACTTCTAATTCTTTCAGAGAGCAGTTCAGTTGTGCGTACAGGCAAGTATGATCTTGTTGAAGATGATGGAAAAGTAAACGAAATGGAGCAAGAAAGTTTCGACATTCAGTTTTCGGAGCTATTGGAACCTAAATTTCTGTGGCAGAAATCCAGGCTGTCATCTGTTAATGTTGATCAACGTATAGGTATGTGAAAATGGTCAGTCGTCGCCAACACCTTCAAACGACATTTAAAGTTTTCTGTTCGAGCTTTACATTGAATCTCATGATAAATTATACACACCGTTATGGTACGCTAAAGGAATTATACATGTATAGTCATTTTGCTATCGTCTAGTTTTTAATTTTGTCCCATTAAAAATTTCATGTGAATAATAATAATAATATAATACTTTTAAAACAAAAAATGTTGTTGGTGGGTTGTTAAAAATTTGTTAGTAAAATTAAGAATAAACCCATTTAGTTATAAATAAAGAGTCAGGAGTGCTCAAACAACCATTAAATTCAAAAAAACTTTATAATTCAATATGTTACACCATGGTTTGACAATTCGCAATGTTAAAATCGGACTTAAATTAAAATGGCTACTCAATAAATGTGAGCAATGTGATTATAGCTATCAACGATTGAAGATTTTGCGATTGATATGTATCCCATTGGTCTCATACTCTTAGCTCACATAAGCACTCATCCAACTTATCCAATTTAGTTAACAGGGCCTTTTCTCAACACTTGTGTATAGTTATGTATCTCTGGGGTAAGATACCTGTGGGTGGTAGAATTTTGTGTGCTAAGGAGCCTGTGAGGTAAGGGACTTGTGAGTTAAATGACACACGAGAGCAATGTTCAATGTGACAAGGGCCTAGAAGCTTGTATTTGTTTTTAGTACTAGGCAAACTAGTTTGGCGTCATTCATCATTCATGTAATACATGGAAACAGAAAATATTGATTTTTGGTTTATTTTCCTAGAGAATAATTGTGCGACTTAAATAGTAACCCACTCCAAAATCTTCTCCGGCTAGGTAACAGGAGAGAGGACTCTCAATGTTGCTCTCCATAGTTCCTGAAACAGTACCTGATAATTCATCATAGGCAAGTGGCAAGTTGTGACCGTTGTGACAATTTGCATTAGCTTTCTCGTTTGTCTACGTTCTGAAAAATTTATATAGAAGATTGTTGGTTTCGAACGGTCGTCATACATAGGCCGATATGGCTTGTTAACGAACTTAACCGTGCTATAAGAATCAGACTAGCAGAGTGATCTCAATAAAACTCTATGATTCTATCACACTCCTTGATAAAAGTTGTAGGTATGTGAAGTTCGTAAATCAAAGTCAAGTTTAAAAAAAATAAGTTGATGGATTGTGGAAAAATGTTGAAAAGCAGCTTCAGAGCTTCATGTTTTTATAAATAGCAAAAGTGGACTTTTAAATAATTATAAACGTTTGTTTTTATTGAATATAAAGCATAATAATATCATACCGTTATAGGGTGATGTCGATAGATTAAAATTATATTTTTATATTTCAAGCTACCCTTTTCGTGTTCGTAAATAACGTAGAGAATGGAATAGTTAGGATAGTTTTAAGTCGAAAATGGTTTACAATTCTGAATAATTTGAAATTGAAATTAGACAGTTCGTTATAATTTTCTAGTTAGTATTTCAAACACTCAATTAAACATTTTGTTTGGTGTTGTCCAAGAGCATAATTTTCTCTGCAATATAAAGCATGTCGAAGAAACACTAGGAAAAACTTTTTCACAATTTCTTTGTTTTAGTTAGCATAGGTAATCATAATTAAAATTCACTTGTACATTTACAAAAAAAGTTCATCAGAGATCACATGTTTCTAAAAGGTATATATTGCCATTGCCATTGCATTCCACTATGTATTAATTAACAACATCTTCCCTTTCTTTATATAACCAACTTGGTTGATTATTATAATATAATATCAATCAAATAGAGATTAGTATATTTAATATCAATTTTTTTCAGATAAGTAATAACACACAACACAACGCACATCTTCCGCAAATAAGGTTAAATTGTCTACATTATTTTGATTAGGAAAATTCCAACAAAGTAAGTTAAGTAAATCAGAGACATGCTATGATTACTGCCTTACTGCAATATGTAGATTTTCGAAACGAAACCAGTAATATTAAATAATCTTCTGTAAACTAAACTATTATTGCTGCTGCTGTCTATTTTTATTTAATATTTTAATCAGCGTGGCTATTTATCACGTACAAAAAACTGAGTGAGTCAAATCGCGTTTATATATTTATGGTTAAATTTTGGAAGCTTTTCATGTACACATAAAAATGTTTAATGTATTAATGTCATTGCTAATTCAAAAATTGGTACAGATACACAACTGTTTAAAATTAGAGTAATTGTAAAATGATTTCTTTCTAGAGAAGTCTCAAGTTTTGTTGCTTCAAGTTTTCAAGTTTATTTGTAAAGTTGAATTTTTGAATCTTCACTAAACACTGCATAAGTAGGTATGTTTTTCACTTTATGACAACAAGTATTAATTATTATTATTATTACACACACAAAACATGTAGGCATCATAGTCGTAGTCGTGTACCAGATTAAGGCAGAAAATGGCATCCTTTTCCATTGTGGCCTCTGTCGTCGTGACCAATAAACGTCAAGTTAAAAATCAACTGGTTAAAACCCAATTAAAGTTATCCATAACCTATCATTACTAATTCTAATTGAACCATAATTCATTTTGACTGTGATTCTTTATTTAAATAGTTTGTCAATGACGCCATAGGAAATGAAAAATATTTTTCGAAGAGACTATTTCTAAAGGTAGCAATATTCAGTTCTCGAAAATGACAGAAAAGTAAGGTTTATTTGTGTCATGATGAATTGTAAATAGGTGTAGCAAAAGTTTGCAAATGTACACAAATTGTTTTGTATACGTGGTTGATTCTACAAATATTCATACAAGTTTTTCATCGTAAATCGAAATTCAGTAATTAAGTATGTTTCAATTAAAACTTTTTTCTTACTGGCCGACAACGCCGTAAAGTATTGCATGGTTAATAAGGAATTTTATACAAAATGTAAAACGTATGTAGGTATGTATGTAAGTGTAATTGTGTTAGTAGAAGTAATAGTAGTGACCTTATTTTTTATAACGTAATTCAACAACAATTCGAACTGGCTCTCCACAACAATTAGTCTTCACCTTCAAATCATAAAACTGTAAAATTGTATACTATAGAAATTTTTTACATTCTTAGTTGGTGCTTGCTGCACTTTTTCAATACATAAAATCTTTTTTCCAGTGCTAATTAACTTAACAATTTTCAATTACTTAAGTTGAAATGTTCCTTGTTTAAACTTGACATTTATCTATTACAAATAATATTTTATTGTTTGCAAATTTACAACTACTACCAGACTCTATGCTCCTTTCATATTGGCACTTGACGCTAAATAAAATAACAATCTGTCCATAATTCAAAACTTGTAGAACAGTAGATTTTTTTGTAATTATTTCCATTCATTCTTTTATCATTTCAGTTGTTCGCGACTCTCGACTAGACCTTAAGCTGTAATACCTTTTTATGATAATATTTACCAATTTACTTATAACGATTTGGATTGTAGATTGTTTTTTTCCTCATTTTTACTAATTATGCTTTTAGGTATTTTCTGATCAATATACATATGATTATAATTGCGGTACAATTCCCACATTCGTATTGTGGTTTCATAATTATTAAAACGTGTAATTACGCTCCACTCTACTACACGTCATTTGTTGATCTATTTGAAAAAGTCGTCGTCTGCAAATGGATCTTGTGTCGGAGCCTGAAAAATGTTGAACGAATCTGACTTTTTCATGTTTGAAGTTGCATTGGAGGCTGCGTTGTTTGTGAGTGCTCCTTCAGAAACACTGTCCTCATTAGATTTCTCCTCCTCTGACCTAATCGACTCTAGTCTCTTTGTACTGTACACTGAAAAATTTCCTCGTAAACTATTTGCAGACGTAGGTGGGGTGTACGTGAAATCGGGACTAGAGATATTTTCCCGTTCCTCATCAAACGTTTTTAGGCTCCGCTTCACTACTGCGTCTTCCATATTACCTTCACTCATACTTTTGGCACCTGTTTCTCCATCTTCCTCCTCTTCCCCTCCATCTTCAGATTCAAACTTTGTTGGGAAAAATATTTGTTGCTGTTGACGTTTGCTGTGTCCCTGCTGCTGCACAATAGTTTCAGCGGTGTCACTGGGTGATATATCTGCGAGGATCACTCCCTCCTTGCATCCTTCTTCTTTTTCGTCGCCCGTCCCATTTGACGGGATCACAAAATTATCCTCAAACGGAGACTGTGGCTGACTTAACTTGGTATCTACTGGGGTTATTGTTTCTGATTTTATTGTCGGGCTATGTCGCTTTCCTATATTTAAAGAGTCTTTATCACCATCATCAGGTCTGCCACTTTCAATCCCAACCTTTTCTCCAAAATCAACCTTCTCAGAAAAAGAGTCATTTTCAAAGTCGTCTTCAAACCGATACTCCCGCATTTTCCCTGACGAGCCATTACCCCGATTTGAATGTCCGTTTCCACTCAAATGTGTTGGTGCGGGGTCTTGTGAAGATGAATAATGCTGCTTTCCTCCGGAACCAGACTCTCGCCTTCCACTATTTGGACGACTTGAGGAAGACCCATGAGGTGGACTGTACCTTGAAGAAACACCTCCACCATGCTCACCGCTTCCATACTTGGCCGACGATTGGCGAGCTGCTTTTTCGGATTTTTCACCAGTAGCCTCAGGACCTGATTCGCTATCCCAAGAGGGCGAGTTGGTATAGTAGTGATGATGTCTGTCCCTGTCTCTGTAGTAGTCATCTCTTCCCCGATGTCTTCTCCTGTGCCCACCACCATGTCGACTACTTCCTCCGTGGTAGCGCTCTTCCTCTCCAGAATACTCGGAAAATTCCCTGCCATCATCATACTCATCCTCATACTTTCTCCTGCTGCTCCTTTCCCCTCTGTAATATCTGTCTCGGTGGTAGTATGCATCCGAATGTCTAGGGCTCTCTCGACTGTACCGCTTTCCCGCACTCGGATGATAACCTGCTCCACTGCTAGGTCTATTCCTGTGATAATGCCGCTCAGCGTACTCTCGTTCCCTCACACTAGCATAGTAGTCCTTTTTGCGAGGTCCCCCATTTTCTTCATCGTACGAGTCATCAAAGTCGCTTTCGTGATGGGAATATCTTTCCGGAGATAGACTAGAATGTCCAGAACCAACAGCCTGAGTAACTGGCCTTTCTGTTCGATCTCTTTCCCGTTTCCTTTGTGCACTAGAGTATTGACCATGGTGATGATACTTTGGAGGATAACGACGGTGCTTTCTGTGCCCCGTGCTGGTGGAATAATTTGAATGGTATGAAGCGTAGGAGCGTGTATCCTCTTCCTCCTCCCGGTCATCATCAGGCTCCCCTTCTCTCTCGGATGAGCGCTTAGAAGAACTAGGACGCATGACTCTTCTTCGTCCAGCAGCAGAGCTTTTCGAAGGCACATATTCCTCCTCCGAGTCTCCTCCCCTTCCCTCTTTGTACTTTCCTCGTGGCATAGACGAGTAGCTATCTCTGGAATCCGACCGAACGTAATTTTCTCTATCTCTGTCTCGTCTTCTGCTATTGCTGTAAGCTTCCCTATCTCGATCTCCACGTTCCCAACGACCAAGGTCTTCATCATTGACACTGCCCCGTCTGTGGCGAGATCTGCCTCCAGATTCAGAATAGTCGGATACTCGACCGCCACCAATTGAAGGTTCTTCAGTACTTTTCCCACTGTGTTTGCTTGAACCGGAACTTTGACGGTGAAACTGACTCATAGGAGAACGGAGCAGATCTGGTGAAAGTGGCTGCGAGCTTGTCGTCACCTGCTGTGGTAAACTTCCATTCTCACGACTGGGTCTTCTTCTTTCTGGAACTGGCGGTACAGGAGGATTTCCAATGGGTTCTGTCAGTGAATAGTGTGCAAGCGCTGGTTGAGAAGGTTTCTGAAACGGTTCGAAATCAAATTTGTCTGATGTTGATGGTATACTAGGCAATGGTCTCTGCTCTGAAAGTGCTGTAGTAGCCGGTTGTAAAGAGGTTTCAGTAACAGCCGTTGTTACTACAGCGTCGTCCAAAACAGGTGGACTTTTTTGAGAATTTTCTCCTCCATCCTCAGAGTCCCAGGGACTGCCATCATTTCCGTCTGGATCCACCGCTTTCACTAATGACGCTGTAGCAAACTGATCCTCAAAGTTGGACTCGAAGGTTGCCCACTCATTGGGTTTTGCGTTAAAGTTGGAAGAAGGACTGATATCATCGTCGTCGTCAAACGGAAACTTTCCGTCATCGTCGGACAAATTCGTATCCGTAATGTCATCCATTGTGTTGGCCATTGTAATTGCAAAGCTGGCGTCTTTATTATTATTTTTGTTAGTGCTTTCCCCAGTCCCGTCCGCTTGTATAGTTCTTTCACTACTGGAATCTTTATTCGTTAGCGTCTTGTCCATCGCTCGAGACAAATCCTCATCTTCTGAATTTACAGAAAAGTTTGATGCCTTCAGACTGCCACTGCCGAGGTTGCCAATAATGCTAAACCCACTCGCGTCTTCCACGCTCAGCTCTCTAAACACTGCATACTTGTCGTACTCTTCTTTTTTACTACTGCTTTGATGGTGGTGGTGGTGATGATGACTCCTAGTTCGTTCAGCAAAATCGGGCGGTGCGGATGCTGTGGAAAAGTCATCCTCAAAGCCCAACTTGAAGCTATTATTGGAGAAGGTTCCTCCTCCACCGCTGCCTACGCTAAGAGAAGGTGACTGCTCGCGTTGAATATGTGAAGTACTGCCGTACCGATTCAAGTCCCTCTCCTTTTGCTCCATTTTCTGCTCAAAGTCCATCAACGTTAGCTTTTCTGCTAATTGTTGAATAGTTAATGACGATAATTTCTCTACTGGAAGCTCCAACTTGCCGGCGAGATCCCCTAAGCTCATTGATGCAACTTGATGTAAGGCTTGATCCATGGTTAGCTTGATCACAGGAGGATTCCTGCTCACTCCTCCACCAACACCACTGTTACTGATTGCAACTGAAGAACTAGTAAATTTAGGCTCCGCGTCTCCAAAGGACTCTTTCCGACGCTGAGTCGAAGGAGACATTGAGGTTAATGGCACAGAGTAACGACCCCCGACAGTGGTGTGATGACCACCACTGCCGGAAGAAAGTTGAGGTTTTCTCGAAGGCAACGGCAAAGGAAGATCGTTGGATGACTCGTTTGTACCACCACTCCCAGCCTTTTGTAGGCCAACACTCTTTCCAAAATCACTGAGTGGTGCTTGTTTGGACTGGAATAAGCTTAGAGGACTAGAATGCATAGAGCTGCTAAATGCTTGTTTTTTGGGAGGAAGTGGCGGCGGAGGAGACACCAGCGAAGGAGACATTTGTTGAGTCAAACTACTTGAAATTGTTGTCGTTTGAAGGGGACGGGGAGGTGGTTCTGGAGGAGCCATTCCTGATGAAGCTACGCTTACTCCACTCAAAGAAGACATTCCTGACAAGTTGCGCAGTCTGTCGGATCCTGATGAAGGTCTAGGTACTGCTGTGCTGAGAGAAACTGATTTTCCAAGTGTGTTGTAAGTGTGACTGTGAGGAGGACGTGGAGGTGGAGTTAAATTGGGAATTTCATCAGTAGCGACATTACTACTTTGCGAATCAGCAGTAAACTTTCTCTCTCGTGCTCCTCCAGACGAAGAAGGTCTAGGCAAGGTTTTTGGACTAGAAGTAGCAGTATTAGCAGTTGAGCCAGCGATTGTCATTTGCTTGAGAAGTTGTGGTGACTTTTTATTTACAAAACGTGAGCTGGGAGGTGTGCCAAGTATGCTACTGGGAGGTGGTAAAAATGGTAACTGGTTCGGTGCTGGAGCGCTCATATACTCCGAGTTGGTTGCAACTGGAACCATAGACCCTCCTCCAATAGAACCGATGGATGAGGTAGAGGAGAAGTTATGAAGTGAGTTTTGGTGTTGAGAAGGAGGTGGTGGTGGACTATAGTTTGGTGGGGATTCAGATCTGGAATTTTCAGAGTGTAATCGCATTCGCATACTGGATGAACGGGAGGAAGCTGATGTCGGAGGTGTCTTTAACGGCAATGGTTCTATAACGTCGGTAACATGCGAAGGCGTGGTAAAATTAGTAGAAAACGAATTTGGAATGGGCGCAGCAGAAGTATCCGTCAGCTGCAATTTGGGAGGAGTAACCTCATTACTGCCACCGTGTGCGTTTAATCCCGTCATGGAAGTACTGACTACACTGCTCTCTGCAACGAGAGAGGATGAAGATGAGTGAGGGGTCAAGTTTTCAGAAGCACCAAGGTCCTTTAAATTCTTCTTTGGTGGGTTTTTGAGATGCTGGAAAAAGTCTTTTCTATCAACAAATGGTCTGATCCGACCAGTGCCTAGAGGGTCTAGTTCAGTGAAAATGTCTAAATCTACTTTTGACGGATCGTCGACTTGGCCATTGAATTCAGATTCAGGTACAAAGTTCTGGAAAATGGGATAATATATAATTATAAATTATTATTAGATCAATACCAACCACAAATGAGAACCGCCAATTACTTGTTGAGTAATTGGCAGTGTAATTCTCTTGTCGAGTGTACTTACGTCTTCAAAAGAAGCTACCCAACCATCACTTTGTTTATCCTTAAATGACTTTATCCCGACATTGGAACTGCTACTTTCCCTGTCCGGTTCGTTAGAAAACTTATGATTATTGCTCGTTGAAGATGCTTCATTCGCACTCTCTTCAATTTGCTCTACCACGCTGGCCATTTTCGCAATTGCTGACTCACTGGGATAAGCAAAGGAAAACTGACCAGAAGGGCTATCAAATGGGTCAGAGCTAAAGAAATCTCCATCGCCGTGATATTTGGGCCCTGGAAATGGGTCAATTTGTGCAAAGGGATCTGTGGTGAATGCGAGTGGAGTTGTTGAACTGGAATAGGGTGGAGGAGCTTGCTGACTAGCTGCCAAAGACAAAGGTGACGGTTCACCACTCAAGCCTGATTTCAAGTTGAATCGACTGCTACCCCCGGAAACAGAGAAGGCAGTTGGGGTAGAACTTGAAGGTGCTGAATGATCGAAAGGGTCAAAGGAGTCACCAAACGGATCACCGACAGCAGAATTGGACACTGGTGTGGGATTACTGGCGTTGGATGCGGAGGCCATGCTCCCAGTAGATAATTTCGGCATGGGGTTCATGGGGTCGCTGGATATAGATGCGGTGCTACCCCGAAATGGCACGGAATCAACTAGATTGGTATGAATATTGTCCAAGCCCTCCTGAAGACTGTTCAATTCAACCTCCAAGTTTAACAGGTCCACTTCTGCAGGCGCTGGTGGATTGCTTGAGTCGGACAACAGTGAAGATGCGCCTCCAACTGCACCAGCCCCTTCAATGTAAGTCTCAGCTATTGAGAATTTAGGCTCAGTCTAAAAACATAGTTTATTAAAAAGTATTTAACTTTTCAAAATAATCAAATTGTTATGTAAATTAAGCTTAGGAAAAAATTCAATTTCCTAAAAACTTGTTCAAGTGCAAATAAGCGAACAAGATAATACATTTTAAAACAACACACTTTTCATTTTACACATACTACATTTACCTATTTTATTACTTAATCAGAATTACTTTATTACCTTTGTAGTAGGAGCAGTTTCAGCGGCTCTCGTTGCCAAAAACTTTTGTTGCATTTGCAAAAGTAACCAATTATTATATGATTATTAGTAAATACGATTGAAAGAAAAAGTTTATGTGATAGCCAATTTCTAATAATAGGTACGAATTTAAAACATTTTATATAATTTACAAATTCAACAGTGATCTTTTATCAAAAGTATAAATTTATAGGGTTGTAACTTTTCATTTTCGCTAGATACTATCTAGTCTTCTAAGCTTAAAATTATAAAGATATAAAGATACGCTGCAACAGAACAAACCTTGTTTTATTATCAAGATTTCATTAGAAAGGGAGATTAATTTTTACAAGAATAAAAATTGCATAATTAACACAAATTTAATTAAAAATATAGATTAATTGATTGCTTACTTTCATCACTCAAATTTCGCATTTAATGGGTATTTAACGCATTTCTAACTATATGGTTAACTTACCCCTGTCTTTTCATCCCGGATTCTCAGCCCATCAAGGGCAATATGGATGGTTATTTTCTGTTTGTGCTCTCCTGCCGCCTTTACGGCCATTTTCAACTCAGAGAGCGCCTCTTGACATATCCTATCTCCCCTTGGACCGCTCACTTCCAATACCCCAATAAGTTTCCCTTTGAACAGGAGTCCTTCCCCCAAAAATCTTGCTGGATCTTGCTTGTCTGAAAAAACACGTAAACACACATGTACATTATATATATTTTTAGATTTTCACACGTCCCTGCACAAGACAATTCCACATTCCACCGGTGTAATTTTTGGAGTAGTTTAGTTAAAATTATTTCTTATATTATTAGTACATTTACACTTCAAGGGGCTTGCCCTCCTCCTCAAAGTTTGCATTGGCAGCATCCTCTCGTGTGTATTACACAATATTACCTTTATTGAACCGACATTCAAGCGATTTTTAAAATTTTAGAGATCGACTGTTTATTCTATGTTTCCTTTCTATACACTTTAATCACTTAACAAACGCTAAGGGGGGAAACAGATTATGTCTTTATTCTGAATTTCACATACGTGCACCATATCAGCCTATTCATTGTACATTCCCAAAAATTATTATTTATTCCAATATGTCAAATATTTCTCATGTCATTCATTTTCTCACAATAAATTTAACCCTTTTTCTTTGATACCTTTTGTCTCAACTACCGACTGCTTATTATTACTTATTATCTGATAATTTTCGTCACAGAATAGAATAACAGTCGAGCCTCCTTTAAATTGACACACAAACTTGTAATTTTTTGCTTCTTTACTGCAACGTATTTTAATGTTATTGCATAGATTGCATAGATTGATTGACGGACGAGTCGTCCTCAAGAGAATCTAAAAAAACTAAAGTACTAGTATAGTGGTGAAGACGAACGTGGTAAAAAATGTATGCAATCGATACACATAACTATGTTCATAATAATATCGGAGAAATAAGTATGTTGGAAGCTATAAGTAGTACAAGTGGTGAGGTGACCACTTGACCAAATTACATGTTCCTTTCAGCAGTGATAAATAATAAATAATTATTGAAAAACCTTCAATGCGTGGTCGTGGTCTAACGGAGAAAGAGGAGCACACGACTTGGATAGTATTAATAAATTAACGGTAGAGTAGCATAAAATATGCACTATCACACTATTTTAAGGAGCCTGTTCTTACGAAAAAAATACAAAATGCTACAATACTAATTAACACCTCTTTTTAAAATCGCTAGCAAGGAAAAAGTTTGTTTCGGGCTCGTGAACTAGATGTTTTCTCTCCAGTTCATTTACACTGTTTCTTTTAATAATTATTATTAAAACGAGAGATGGGAAATTTGTGCATGAATGAAAAATTCGTTTTTTCTCTTGCTCATTTTTCACAAAAGAGATGTTGCCAAAGCTTGAACATTACAAAGCAGGAGACTTTCACTTCTTTCTCTTAGCATGTATGCTACCGTTACATGATTAACATTATAATAATCCACATAGGAGCTTATACATTTCTGTGAGAAGCACAAGCAGGTAAATAAGTATGTACACACACGACCTTTTCCTTCACTTTTTCTTTCCTTTCCCTGCTGCTGCATATCAGACTCTAGCTTACATACCTACCCATTTGCACTGCATCTCTCTTTCTCTCCCTCCATACTGCTCACAACGAACATGCAGGGATACCCTGCTGTATCGCCTCCATTTATTCATACATTACTTCCAAAGTTACTTGAAACAATGTTTCTCAATAATCCATAATATATTTCTTGCTCTTTCACTTAAATGCATTGTATATGGTACATTATATGGTTTCTCCATTGACTACAACTTTTACATACCTACCTATATACCTAATATAAATAACAATGCCACAAGAAAAGACAATGGCAGAACAAGGGAAGAGTTTAAAAAATTCTTTGGCAGCAGCAAAGTTATTAGATAAAAGTGCAATGTAATGGCAAGGGGGACTTACTACGGTGAAACTTTGTAGAATAGAATATATAGCATAAATATGAACATGCATGAAACACGTAACGCCGTTTGTTACATATCAGAAAACTTGGAATTTATTAGTAGAAAAGACATTATCATTCCGTGTTCTTCTATTACTCTTCTAGGGAGAAAAAAACTTTCCCCATCTGCAAACTCCATTGCTTTTCTTTCCTTATTTGCTTGCTGCTCTGCTTAAGCTATTTAGTAAACATGTACATAGCAGTATATTTTCCTCGCCTTGCAGTGTAGTAGCTCCGCAGAGGGTTGCCATCCACATTTTTATAGCGTTCTAACACGAACCAAAGAAGGACAGTTGTGCAACTTGTGCACCCAACTCTCCATCCTCGATAATGATATTCCCTCCAACAAGCAATACTAGTACCAGAACTTCACTACCTTTACTGCTACTTCCACCATCTCCAGTGCAACCATGTCACATTATCAGCGAGAAAGCTGCTTTTTACTAAAGCCTCCTTCTTAAACCTGTTTATGGACAGCAACAATGCTTTCTCGTCGTCGCGTCCGTCACCCCTTCTTGTTCACTTTTTATTTGTACTCACGAACGGCCTTACTTACGCGGCTCATAATGCATGAAGGATCTCTTCCATCTTCTGCTTTTACTACTGCATATATGTATTGATCAATAACCTAATAATAATAGTTAAGCATGTGTTGGATGTGAATACTATATATGCTTTTGGTTAAGAAAACTACACTATCTAAGTCAAACTACCTATAAAGAAATGAAATATTTGGAAGTGCTAAGAAGAAATTATTATTATTAGATATGCGGGAATGAATGTGGTCACTACTCTCTGCACCCTTCGTCAAAAAACAGCACCAACAACAACAAACATTTTTTATTTGAGCAATGGAAACGAGAACCCAAAAAGCAGATGGTATGACTTTTCTTTAGTGAAATAGGTAGCCAGTATAGGAAAACGAAAACTGATTGATTACCTACTTAACTAGCATAAAAATTGTAAATGGTTCATATACGCGAGCTATGCAGTAGTAAACACACTCAGCCATCACGAACCGCACAACAACAGCAATGAGAAAGAGAAAACCGAAATGAACCGAGAAAAGTTGTGAATTGAATATGCACAAGACATCCTGTGAGTTAATTTAGGGTAAATATATTCATTTTTTATCTTTTGCTGATGGAGGAAAATGAGTTTAGGAAAGAGAAATTGGATGCTGTTTGTCTGATCTGCTACTTTAATATCAAAATCCATTCGACTGTCTGTGCTTTTCTCCTCTTAGTATTTCTAGGCTATTTGCTAATGCGAATACGAATACTTGGTGTAAATACGAATTCTGGATGTTTTAAGTCAATTAACTCAACGTTATTGCGATTACCGCAGAAGCTGCCAAAGTTTCGTAGAGGTTGGAGGTAGTAAGAACATAGAATGTCCTGTTCTGCTGCTAAACCTAAAAGTGTACGACTGTTTGGACTAGTTGGTGGTTTAAGTGTATAAACAGACCGGCGCAAAACAAATCAATACAGGAAGAGAGCTTTGCCACTCTCTCTAATGAGAGCAAAACCGTTACTCTCGTTCTTTCTCCAAACTATATTTTTACATTTTATGTCAGAAGGACAAAAACAAGCAGGATTCTTCTCTTGATGATGGCATCACTTTCATCACCAACACAAAGCACAACTACCACGTAACGACTTTATTAGCCAACGGGGGGATTGCGTATTTAGAGGAAGAAAGTTGAGAGTAAAAGCAAAGTATTCTGAGAAAAGAGCTCAAGAGATGATGATGATACAAAGCATTTTTTAAAACTCGTTGTTAATTACAATTTTAGGTTGGAAAATGCACAAATTAAATACTAGACTTTCTTACAATTAGTGCTGAACAAGGCATTTTGCCTTAGTCGTACTTGCTTTCTCCATACACATTACTAAATTGAATCGTACGAAGATACATAAAAAAGGAGGAATGTGAGACGGAAAATGATTAATGTACATACCTGCATTTTCTCCAGCTGTGGCGGTAGAAGTACTCCCTCCTAAAACCGCTTCCTTTGTCACCGAACCATTCTTTGAGGAAGCCCCAGAGTAGATGCTATCCGTGTCTTTTATGTGTTCTCCCGATTTTCCCTGGATTATCGTTCCTAGTTTGGACGATGACGATGATGATGCAACGACAGAAGCGGAATTCTGTAGTTGACCCTGATCATCACCTTTGCTACCTCGTTTGTCCTTCTTGCTCTTGCTTTTACCGGGTCGTTCGAGTGAGCCGAGAGCAGAGGCTATGGAAAGTCGAGAGGTGGATTTGTCGGGATCTTTGTTCTTTCGCAAGCGAAGCGTTCTCATTCCAATTGTCTTCACCCATGAGGACTTATCTTTTTTCTCCTTGACTTCCTTTCCCACTTCCACTGATGTCGACTCTGAGACAGAGTTTGCGTCGCCTTTGCTTCCAAGGCTGGTCAAACTTTTACCACTTCCGGACCTCATGCTTTCACCCCGTTCTGCTCTATTCCAGTCCTACATTGTCGTTTATTTTTTATTAATGTGTGGTTAATAAACGTATTTAATAAAAGTACATATTATTTTTAAATAGCCATCTACCTGAGGTGAATCTCGAGAAGAGTCCCACTCGAAAGCTGCTACTTCCGCTTCCGCAACGCCTTTTGAATTGCCAAAACTGCCTCCTGCACTGTTTCTTGTTGAATCTGACTCTTTGCCCGGCATGATGATGGTAACTTGTAATGATGATAACTGCTACTGTTCGTATGTTTAATTGGTAGTATGATATCTGGAGCACAACTTTTAGCAAAATAAAAAAGTAAAAAAACTGAAGGAGAAGAAAGGATTTGTAGATTCGGCACAGGCACCATTGGTACAAATTCACATCTCAGAAATGTCACATGGACAGCAGAAACTTTTGACGCACCACATTGCGCATGAATTGAGTTGACGTATAAAACTAGCCATTCGTTTCATGTACGTACAGGATTTCTTCCTTAAATCACATTGCAGCGCAGCGTTGTCAAAGTCACAATAACACCACAAGTAACCTCATTCTTCGCTTTTCCATCCACAAGTTTTCAACACCACAACTTGACACGATGCGTTGGGAACTCATGTAGCTGTAATAATCATTTCTAAATTGTGGAGATGTTCAGTTTCTCTGTCAATAATGTCCAGGGGCACATTGAGATTTCTGTTCCAGAGTAACAATGTGTTCCAAAACTGTTGAATTACAATAGCAATAAGTAAAATATTTTTACGTTTTTCGGTCAGCTATTTGTTTAATTTTCTTCCCTTAAGCAAATCGTTGTGTATTTCTAGCTGGAAAACACATGTTCACGACAAGCTAAAACAAGACATTCGCCAAAACGTCATTACGATTACGGCATCAACTATCACAAAAATGGTAGGCATGCATATGCATGTGACACGTGCGAGATATCAATTCATATATTGTATTTGCTATCCTCTAAATATCTTTATTATTATGGAGCTTCTCTAGGTATATGATGCGATGATGCCACTTTGCGAGTTCATTGTTCCTTTTCTTAAACTACCAACATGTACCATTTTTCATTCATTTAACCGCAAGTATGTAGACATACCAGGTAAAAATACTGACCAGTGGAAATCGTTTTAAAAATCATTAATTTTATTTCACAAAGAAGCATTTGATAAAAACTGCTAAGACTTTGAATAAGAACATTTTTGTATAATGTATAAAAAACTATTAGCAACGTTTCATTCGAAACTTCAACGGCTTTTTGTCAACTTTACGCAGTCTACATACAGTGTATGTGGACGTTTTATATCCAATTTATGCTACATGAGTTGTGGGCTTTACTGCCGACTGACCATTGAACTTCACATGCACTGTATGCTTCATACTTTCCTATTTCAAATTATTTTTATCGTGCCACTCAATTTTGTGTAGTCGCCAATAAAAAGTACAACTAAATTCCATTCCAAGGAGGTTTAAGAGGTTTTAGCATAGACACGCTACAAGAATAATACTGCATTAAATACTCATTTTTAGATAAGTTAAATGTGAAGACGCATACTATTCCGACTGCACACTATGCAGACTTTCGTTATGCCGACTTTCGCTATGCCGACTTTCGCTATGCCGACTTTCAGATTTCAAAAATCCCCTCACACACTATGCTGAAAAAACAGCAAGGATACGACAAATTTTTCAAAAAGAATAACCCCAATGCTGAGTCCATGTTAAATCTGTAATGCTGAGTCCATGTTAAATCTGTAATGCTGAGTCCATGTTAAATCTGTAATGCTG
>JAHZMT010004661.1:0-18662 GCA_027743785.1 Sinhomidia bicolor | reverse complement strand
AGACGGACTGTTAGACTGTTACGTATAGTATGCTACCCGCTATATTTATAGTATATATTATTACTACTCAAGCCTACGCTTACGCACCGCATGAATTATTGCAAGTTCATGTACCGTACATTGCATGCGTGCAGTTGATTGGAAAAAAATAGTAAAAAAAGAGTTTAAAAAAATCTTTCATTGACTCATTATTATTCCTACTTGTCCGTCGGTCCGTGCATGCGTGCTAATTTTTTTCACAAGACAACGTGACAGCTACTTGCTCACTTTCCGTTTCATCACCACAGAATACTTATGTATAATTTTGAATCAGCCTTGTCAGAGTCTACCTTTTAGATAGGTGAATGTAGATTGTTAACCGTTGCATTTTTCTATGATGGTATATATTACACATAATATGTATCTATCTTGTCCAGTTGGTAATTTACTGTGGTAAATGTTTGGTTGCTAAGTTGCTGGTTGTGAGCTAATTTTTTTGGGCTGAAAGAGTTTTTAAAAAAAATTGTTGTAGTAGTTAATCAATCACAGTAGTTGTACAGTTTATCACGAGTCGATCTATTTTGCTTATATTTTGTTGTCTGTGGTGGTGGTTCAAGTGATTGTAGTTAGCAGCATTACCCTTGTTTATCTTGTTAAATATCCTTGTTTTGAAGTGATAATATGGCAGAGGAAGGTATTGCCAGGGAAAGATTCGACTATATGAACATAGTCATGAACTACGGAGATCAGGAAATGCCAGAAGGGTACTGGTTACTTTAGCAACTCGATTTTAAAGGAAAGCAAAATAATATTTAACTGTAGTGTTTGATACCATTAGTAATCATTTGACCATAACTTATCATCTTTAATGGCCAAGAAACTATTATTAGATAATGATAATTAGTATGTTTGTGAGTTGCTGTGCCTCTGCTGGCATAACTTGACTAAGGGTGTGCATGTTTCAGTCACCAACTTTAGAGACACTGTGACGGTGTGTCGTATTAATTTAGTACTGTTGATTGTATGCAAAATTTATAAGCGAGTGTTTAATTATATGTCGACTTTGTTTACTTTTCAGACCTGAAAATGGTGATCCGAGCATCGGTAATGAACGAGGAGACTCGTTTGTTACCCTACGAAGCACTATTATTTGCTCAGGGTTACGTAGGTGATATCCGGGCAGCGATCGAGAAGCTTAGAAACATGGAAGCGCTAAGGAAAATCCAGAATGCCAAATATGGCAAGGAAGAGAAAGCGGTAAATGTTTGCTATTATCTGAAGCATTTTTTTAGGAAATTACGATATTTACTCCGATGTTATTTATAATTAATCAGGTTCTAACTAAATATTATTCTTTCAAATTGATAGGCTTATTATGAAATGAAGAAAACATGTATAGAGTGCCTGTACATTATTAGCAACACGATTTTGAAAAGAAAAATTTCGAAAGGGCGCCACAGCACATATGAGAGAGCCTTTTTCTACAAATTGTAAGTGTGAATTATAAGTTTAAATGTTGGATATAATAATCAATAATTGTACTTTGGTCATAGGTTTGAGCGGCTAATCAAATTATATTTTTTTCCCTTTGTTATATTTAAATAGAAAAGCCGACGTCATAGCGTTTTTAATAATAGGATTAGACACACGACCGCAAACGCCCAAGAAAGTTTCGGATCGAAAGAACCTAGTACGGCGCTGCGAGAATGCCTACGTTCGCACCTGGGTCTCGCTTCAGGCGCATTCGCCCACGTCTTCTGCGTTGACTTACTCTACAGCTTTGTCGCTGTACTCGTTTTATTCGAAAATCAGGAACAATATGACCGTGGTTGGAAAAATGCTGCAAGGTTGGGCTTTCAGCACCTGGAGGTCATGTAGTTTTTTAGGAAAGCGAAAACTAGATGAGTCTGAACAAGGTACAGAGACCGAATTTCAAATGCTTGCCCAGATGATGTTTGACTTACAGAAAAGACAATGCCGCAAGGCTCGCAATAGATCCGGTGAGGCTATATACCATTTCATTGCTTACATTTAAACAGCATGGTTTTACTGTGTCATCACTTGTTACATTACTTTAACTGTAATCATTGTTAATCTAATAGGAAATACCCCTGGTATTGCTGAGGTCACCAAGCGTCTAAAGGCAACATTGTCTGAAGTTCAGAATCCAGCTTTTTTGAAAGCATTTTTGAATATCTCAGCAACCAGCTATTTTCTGGATTCTTCTCAGTGGATGAAAGCTACTTCACATTTGTCGTCATCTTACAACTTTCAGGGACATGGTACCGAGGACGACGGCTGGGAGGATGTAGAAGAATTCACTGAAGTCAGTAATACTGAGGCTGTACTTGTGGAGGAAAGTCTGAGGGTTGTGTAATTTTACGGCAATTAATTTAAAAATTTCTTTAAGATTTAAAAGTGTAAGTAACTTTGAATAATGTGTACTTAAGTCAGTGTTTGTTAAGGCGTTAAAAATGCGTTGTCGTTATCATTCTCGCTATTTATGCTCAGAAAATGGCGGTATCGCCATCTTTATCGTTATTTATGCTCAGAAATTTCCCGTATCATTATCGCTATTGTTTCTTTAAAATTCCGGGTATGCACATAAGTAATATACCCAAATTAAATGATCATATTGGCTCCTACAAGTGCTTTTGTCCATTTATGCTAAACACAGAATAGCATAACATACTTTGAAAATGCTTGATATGTAATGCAAAAGACTAAAAAACACTTTCCATGAAGAAATCACCCGTATATTTTTGTAGTTGGGAAAATATAATTTTCGGTATTGTTATCCTTTTCGTTATTTACATTTTAAAATTTGCGGTATCGTTATCCTTATAAAAATAACGAGAACGATCGTTATTTGTAACGCAGTAGATAACGATGACCATCGCTGATTTAAGTAATGTAAGGGTTTTGTATCAAACAAACATATGTATATAGTCACCGACCATTATAAGATACCACTAAGGGACTTTCCGCTAAAACGGACCCGATTGTGTTTTTCGGCCAACCTCTTATGTAAAAGTCCTTATCAGAGTCATTTTTGCAATGTTCTTATATAAAAAATATCTGTTTCCCTTACTACTCCCTTATATCGGGCGGTGACACATTGTTTTATAGTAGTTTTCGACCAAAACACTGAATCTAATTTCAGAATTTGATAGAAATGATGTATAAATCTATATAAATGAAATATAAAAAATACAGAGCTATTTTAGTTATTTACTACTATTGTTCAGCACACTTACACACAGCGTTTACAACGGTTGATTTGTATGAGATCTAGTATTGTATGGAATAAACATTTTACAAAAGACACAAATAAATAGACATAAAACTTTGATTTTTTTGTATATTATCATCAAAGAGTACTTGTCCGTAAATTACCATCTCTCTGCTTTTATTACTTTTTATCGCTCACTGATTTCGGCATGTTTCCACTTAAAGCACAATGTCCAGTTACCGGTATGTAGCAGCTAATAGGTAGTCATCCAAGTTAGCGAGCAGACCTAGACCGACACTCCTTGATTTGCGACATTTCCACAGCTCCTTGTCTTGCCGCTCATTGTCCAACACTCACCATTATCAACTTTGCGGGTACATACACACCTAAATGTAGAACAAGTAAAATGTAAATGGATAGTTACTTGAGAAAATGCAAAAGCATACATACCTAAGTGGAGAATCTTTTACAGCCGCAGTCACAAGAATGCATAATACAATGTCACTCACCATTCTCACCAACCATCATCCTACTTTTCACTAAAGAGCTGCTGCATGCTGCTGGCTGGAAGTTCTTATCAATTCCCCCCATGTCCTTTCTCTTTTCCTCTCGTAAAATAGTGTGCATTACCACCACCACCACCACTACTACAGCCGTAATGGCTTTTTCATTATGCTGTTGAGAAAAGAATGCATTTAGAATGCTATTATTAATGATGTAAAATGTTAACCCAAGCCCAGCAGAAAGTAGTTTTTTTCTCTCTAGAAGAATAAAAAAAATACTCTTAGCCAGGCAGGATGAAACAAAGTAAGGGAAAGAATGATGAGCATTACTATCAAAAAACTGTCTCAATATTTTTCAAGTTGACTACCTTTTCCCTTGACTTGGCACATGGTGATGGCACGCCATTCCCTTTTAAAGTAAAGCAAACACTTGACTTTTCCATTCATGTAGTATAATAAACCGAACAATCGAAACGTATGGAAGTCACGAAACACGTCACTGGATAGGCTTTTGACAAAAGTTACAGATACGCTGTAAGCGTAAAACTTTTACGTACATTGTAGTAGTAACTAAGCTTATCTTCAAAAGTTAACGGATTCTTCTGATAAGCCATCATCATGATTTTCAAAATCGCACCACAGCTATACCTTAAAGATCAGTAATCGACTGGTGAAAGCAGAATTATTTGATTAGCTGTTATAGTTTTTGAGTTATCGTGTCGAAAGACGGACAGACAGACGGACAGACTCATAAATTCATATGTAAACTAGGCTTTGCTACTTAATAAATACGTGCTATAGGGAAATACGCTGTCAAATAGCTATAAGTAACTAGACACATATACATACATGCATATATTCAACTCTAATATTTAATAGCACCTCAAGCTATAGACATGAGGCATACAATGCGAATACCAAGCCAAAAGTCCCTTTGTTCTCCACAAAATTTGAAGCGTCCGTGGTGGTGAAGTAAAGATCGTGATACCGTTGGAGTAGAATACGATAGGAACGTGCGGAATTACTACTGGTTTCTTTGGCATTGGGAAAATGGTGTGGTTTCTAGTTCTTCTTCGTGTGCGTCGTTTTCAACCATAAAATCCAACGTGCTTTATATAATAATAATAATATCCTTGTCTTGCACGGCTACAATATTATGCAGAATCAATACTCATCGCATAACACTCATATAAATACAGAAGAACAGCATTTAATTTTTCACTGGAGCGTGGAAATAGGTATACACGTGTATAGTGTCATTATGAGACATGTAGGTACTCTTACATTTTGTCCTGTCATTCTATTCTTCCCCGTTTTTCATGCTGCCGTTTTAAGGGAAACCGTTACTATAAATGCTAAAAGATATAGTAATAAAAACACATAAAGACTTACTACACTTTATCCTGCTTTTGACTACCGTGATGATGATGATGGTAGCTAACAATGACCTATCTTTTCGTGCTTCCATAATAATAATAATAATAATAGCAGTTAAAAAGTTGTACCAAACAGCAACTAAGTGTAAGCAGAGCAGCGAGCCATGTGAGTGAATGAAAGAGAGCATTTTAAATTGAGACTGTTACTGCATGTTTGCAGTATTTTTATAGCACTGCTGTTAGTACGGAAAAAGAAAATGAGCCAAATGAGGAGAAGGTCATCGTCATCATCATCAAATCATCATCATATCATCATGTGCAAAATATTATTATGCTTATTACAATATTACAAAAGTTTTTCTTCAATTATATAGCTTTCCTGCTTGCAGAGTGCCGCCCGGCTGAACAAAAGACCGACAACGCACAAATTAGGTAATTTTCATCGTTCCATTTTCATGTTTCATGCAGTCAAAAAACGGGTTTTCTTTTCATTCTTCCCGTTCGTGCCTTTCCCTTTTTTGGATCTATTATTATATATACGCTTTCTCACAAGAAGAAGCGGAGAAAGAATGCAAAAAAAGAAGAAGAAGAGAGGAAAATAGTGGAGTTATATGATTTGACACGAATAATGCATGTGAAAAATGGCTGCTAATCTACGTATCACATTTTAATATAGTGGTGAAATATTTCGATGAGACTCGATGATAAAGCTTAAATTTCCTTGGCTTGCCGTTTAGGTAAACAGTATAGTTGATGCAAGAAAACATTTTACTTTATGCAAAAAAGGTAAAATATTATTTTGGCAGTTTCAAAACAGTTGATTAATAGTAATAATGTATTCCATATACTAACACGCTATATTATTAAAGTAAAAGGGTATACTGAACTTACAAAAATGCAGTTTTTCATGCGGATATAAATTGGTTCTTCTATCAAGTTTCTTAAAAAAGAGTGTATTGAAATAGATTAACAGACTAAACAGACAGTTTGGAGGAGGTAGGTGTTTCATCAGAAAAAAAAACCGGGACAACTGGTATTTATTGCTACTTTTTAAGACAGGTAGAGTAAACGTGTCGACAGCATGACAATGACAAGCTCAGAACAGGATTATTGCTGGTGTAATAATGGTAACATGGCTCGTTTTGGTAAACAGTTTAAATAATATTGATGCTTGCCATATTATACCACCATAGCAAATGCCAAACATAAAACTACATTAATAATAAAAAGTATAATAAATAATTCATGGCTTCTTTTCAAGTAACGATAGCAATGACTCTCATTCATCATCATCAGGATCATCATTACAACAACTTGTGTGTTCCTCAGTTGTGATATTCACCTATCATGTTTTATGTATGTTGCGTAAGAATAAATAGCTGTAGTTTTCGGGCATAAACCTTTCAGCGCAAATTATTTCAGACGCTGGATAAAAGTGTACTGCCTGTGTCCATGCTCGCTTCTGTATTGCTACGCATTTCCCAGGTTTTTCTCTCTTATTTTCAGAACTTTTGATCTGTACAGTTTAAAGTCGTATTACAATAGCATTTATTTACTTTTGAGTACCATACTAACAAGTAGTCGCATGCTATAAGGTTTTGTTGTTCAAAACTGCGACGACACAAAGAAAGATTCAAAAAAACAAGAGCAAATCCTCATGTTGTCGTCGTATCCTAAATTTTTTAGTTGTTTCTCCTTCCAAATAGTCCCTAAAGACAATCTCAGTGCTTTAAGTACAAATGAAAGAAAAGAAATCGCTGTATTTGTTTGTGTTTCCCTTTGTCAAAATGAAAAGTGACAATGACATGGTGTAATAAACATAGAAACGAACTGGTCGACAAGTGTTCAAAGAAAACAAAGGCGTAGTAAAAAAAAATAAGTAAACAAAGCAGAAGAACTAGTAGTAGCATAGCTACCTATTGGGCGTCACACTTCATCTCAAACAAACGTACGTACTTTCTTCAGAGATTGCGTGTTTCGTTTTGCAATTACTTGTTTCACCCTTTCACTCTCCTTTTCACGGGATACAAAACGGCACGTACAAAAAAGTACTTTTAAATATTTGACGAGCCGACAGCGAAAAATATAGCGTGATGAGATGACAAGTTTAGCGGTTCACATGAATAACATTGAAAGTTTAATATTGAGATTACGCAAGTGTTAAAACTTTGCTGGAAAAAAAGACAGTGAGTAAGAGAAATAAAAGGGAAAGTAATGGAGAGACGAGGACAAAGAAAGGACAGAGAAATAATTACAACACTAATCATAAATGTAGTAGTCAAGTTAATTATTACGATGAGTGAGCAAGTGGTCGTGAAAGAAAAAGAAAATGAGCTGTGAGGAGTGAAAAAAGAGAGTTGATCACTTGGGAAAATGAGAAGAGGAAAATGCAGTAGCTGGAATGGTTGTTGTGTGATGTCCTTTGCTCCTTTCTACTTTCCCTCCGCATCAGCATCCCTGTTATCGCCGTTCTCTCCAACGTCCACGTCTTTCCTTTTCGTTTCCTCCTTTTCTGCAGCCGCGATTGTTGTTGCGTTTGATGTGGCAGTTCTGTCAAATGCGCTGGAAAGCTTTGTCACGAAAGGAGGAGGAAAGAACAGCTTCGATCTGTTCATTTGCATGCCCTTTTCCGCCGGAGCAGCACAATTTGCAGGTATGTGTGTCTACGTTATACACGGAAATATGTGTAAGAGAAGCATTTTGAAAGGAGAGTTGGACGAAGGCTGAATGAAACAACTGGTTTCGGATTTCCAAATATATTTAATAATAATATTTGCGTTTTATGCACGGCATGACATCATCATCGTGTTGTATTATATTATACGACATGGCATGCCACCATGATAAACGTTATAATAACTTTTTATGCTTTATGTAAGAGCTCTTGCAATCAACTAAAAGTTTGGAGAAAGTTCACAAATAGATAATGAGAAAACGTTATATAAATAGACTGCACCACTTAAACTTGTACTATGTATGTATGTATATGTGCGATTCTTTTCGGCTGCATCATCAACATTACTATATAGAACCTTCTATATAGTTGAACGAAAAGAAAGAAAAAAAGAGAAAGTTTTTGATATGATTTGTTTTATATTTTCTGCCTTTCTCTTTCGATGATGGGATGCTGGTTATGATTGTTATTATAATTGCTAGAGATCCCAGTACTGGAGATATATTTTTAGGCATTGCTTATTTTTTGTTACGATGTTTGGCAAATACAAAAGTAGGATTAAGAATACTCACGCATTAGAAAATCGTGATTGTAATCATCTTAAGGATTTTTATTACAATTACGGCAGAGAGAATTGATATTGATTGTGTACGACATCAGAGGGATTAGGAACTGGAGAATTGTCTGAAAGAGGCATGAGCTAAATGTTTTAAACGTTGTATATAAGAATGCAAGTTCTTGAAATGCAGCAAATTTCAAAGATCTTTTATGCATCTTTCATCATTTTCTTACGACATGAATAAAGTTTCAACGGAGGATTTTAACGGAGAAGCAGAGCTGCTGTGATACAATATTCATTTAGATTACAAAAAGCATACCCCAAAAATTTGCATCATCCGAAATTGCCAATCTGGCTTAAACTAAAAAAGATAATCGGTTTATGTACCAATCTACATTGAGATAGTACTAACATTTACAACATAAAAAGTAGTGCTATTTTAAGTTTTAGCTCATTTCAACGATGTCTATTGTAAATTTTACTGCGACGCAGATGCGGATTAGTAGGAGAGAAACCGGCTTTCTTCATTTTATAGTACTGTTTGGAGACAAATAAATAAATCAGTTCAGCAGTTTTCAGATGATTAAAATTTCGAAAAGTACGTTTTGTAATAAAAAGAAGTCTATCAAGAATCTGTCAAGAATCTATCAGGAATCTATCAAGAATCAATCAAAAATCTATCAAGAATCTATCAATAATCTATCGAGCTCATACACATAAAAGGTTTCTTTCAACTACAGAAATGCACAAGTTACCACCACCATTTTAACATGTACGTTAAATTTTCCATGCTTTCTTGGTTAATTCCCCCCACACTGGCGTGTGCCTACTCAATCAATCAATTCTCATACAACCACTTGATAAAAACATCAATTCTCAACTTTCCCCATGTTGTAAAGATGTCAAGTTTCCAATTGAAAGTTTAAAGAAATGAAGCCTCATTTTAACTTATAATACCATAACGGGATTTTATTTAGTTTTGCTACTTTATTGCAGAGGGAAAGTTGGAGGACGTGCTTATTCTCAATAGGATTCTGGAGTACCGTGCGGTTCTTCACACTAATTGTTTTGAAATCCAGCCGCAATTGCCTATGGATTACAACCAGATTTTGTACTTGATAATGCCGAACAATAGAAGTGTGATTGAGAACTCTCTTCTTCAAGTGAGATCAAATTGTCGTTTTCATCGTCATCATAATTATTATTACGTTCTATCCTTCATGGTCTAAAACACTTTGTCCTGTACACATACACTCATCTCTACGACTACTGTTTACAACATGGCGTATAACAATAATAAAACAAGTGGAGTAATAATACTCTTTCGAGATTTATTAAACAAACTTGAAAAGTACATAGATTGCGGTGGTAGATTGCATATTGTATGAGTAAGCGTTATATATTTCGACACATAACGTAACCTGCTTATATGTGATCTCTGCTAATGGAAATGATAAAGTTCAAGTACACAAAGTTTAGCTAGCGAGCAACGTACTACTACTGGTGAAAAGGGAAGCGGCTTAGTTAGTGGTACTGTGCTAGTAGTAGGGATAGGCGCTAGAGAGACAAGAGGAGGCTTTATTTTAAATCACTTGGTTTTTCATGCTCGCTTACATTTTTGCACAATTTGTTACGTATCAGTTGTGGAGTTGTGGGCCCACGACACGCCGTGTAGACTCATATGCTATGTGGAGGAAAGCGTTGAATTTCCACTGGATTGAAATAGCTGAGAGAGAGAGAGCTAGAGCATTTGTAGTATGTTTATTTCGCTGACAAGTTGTTTTCCAAGTTGATTACTCTCGTCATTTACGATTCTCATATAATATTGTTTGTCATTTAGTGTTCCTACTGCCACTCTTACAAAACATGACCATGAAATTATTTTGTCGATACGTTCCTATGTATAGCTCGCACTATTGTATTAGCAATATATCTCATATATCTGCTTTTATAAGAATAAAAGGAACATTCATCTTAAAGATCGATCTCTCCTCTTTCTCTCCTTTGGCCTTTTGTAGATTTCTCAGTTTTACCACATGACAACAAGGACATTCTACGAGTCATCGCCAGTTGGGAAACTTTTGTGGATGCCACTCTTTCTTGTGGTATGGCCAGACTTGGCGGATTACTGCAGGAATGACACAGCCACAGAGAAACTAATTCGAGCTTTCTTTCCACAGCCTCAGTATTCTTCTTCTCCTCTTAATAACGATAATAATAATGATAATAATAATAATAACGCGGCTGACAAAAATAGTGTAAAGGAGGAGAAGAATAATCGAAAGGGCCTCTTTCTACTTTCTCAACAAAGTTTTAGTATCAACACTGACGTCTACTTTTACTTTGGCAAGGAGTGTGAAAAGAAAAGGGATAACGTGTGGGAGGTGTACTCACTGTACAAACCAGTAGGTGGTACGCCACCGGAAAAGGATGCACCAACGACCTCCACAGAGATAATCGTTCAGAAATTAACTCCGGATAGGATCCCTTATGAGTCCATGTTTGAAGGGATTCTTGGACGTGTACGTCGAAGAATGAATTTGCAGGAAACGCAAATAAAAGCAGTTGCTTCTGTATGATATAATAATAATAATAATAATAATTAACTGAAGGATATTATGTACACAAAAATAATTTTTGTCCTTGCAATGTTGTACATAAATGAAAGTACGTATTAATAATTTTAATAACAGAAAGATCCCAGCAGTTTTCTCACGGATCCACTACCAGGAGATTTTAATCCTTTGGATGTTATAAATGGAACTTCTCATATGGTCTTCAAAGAAATGAGCCAGGGTCTCAACTTTACGTAATTAGCATGATAACATGATGCTTATGTATATATGGCTTTTGTTTTCAAAATTTTAACCGTTCAAGCATTACATATTCGCCACTGCAAATGCACTGATTTTAATGCACAACTTCAAGTAAATGGGGGGTGGTCCAATGACATGGTGATCATTTGATAATGGGTTGATCACATTTTCGTCAAATTTATATACAAATATATACATATATGTAGGTATATATTTATTCCCTTTGCTAGTGCTCATATTATTGTCGGTGACTGGATCAGAAAACATCCAAATGGTACTTTAAGGGGGAAAACGGCAGCACTATTTAGGGAGGGCTTGGCCGATGTAACAATAAGCCTGACAAGTCTTCTTCCCTACCGAAAAGTGGAACTGAGCTTTCTCCAGCCAACTTATTTAGACAGGTCAGGTGAAATATAGCACAATCTACTACTACTACTAATCTATGTAAAAAAAAGAGTGTAGTGTGTACTTTATCAAATCAGTCATAAAGTGATGGATTTTTATCATCATCACAAGAAAATGTCACTTAGCCACGCACACGTACATGAAATGTGGAGTGGCCACGTTTTTGTCCCTTGACACAAGGTCTGACACCCACGTCATCATCACCACACCTCACAGTCGGTCAAACCTCCTTCCAACGTGATCAGTTGAAGACATGCTAGGTTAAAGTAGGCAAACCAGCCTTGAAAAGAAACATCAAGAAGTTGTAACAATAAAACAATACATGTGTGCATAGTGCGCCAAAGTCCGTATAATAATTATCTAATATACCTACACACATATATACATACATGGAAAGAAACAGCACTGCACTGCGGGAATGTTGATGAGCCACTAACATGAGAATGATCATACCAAATAATGTTCTTTTAATCAAATTCACTTTTCCCCTTTTTTATTACTCTCCTCTCTGCCGTCATGTCATCAGCCAACTATTTTATGTCTCTAGTAATGCCTATATACCCGCTCCATTATTTATTCAACAGCGTCAACGGTTTTTTTGTTCAGCCAGCAGCGAGTTCATTTCGAGACATTGTCATTGCTCCATTCTCCTTTGGTCTTTGGCTCTCTCTTCTCGTCACCTACCTCATTATCGTCGCATCCGTCCTTTGCTTTGGAGAGGCCTACCGGAAAATGAATGTGGCGGCAGAAGAGAGGACAACGCTGCTCTGTGAGCATTCATCAGAGCTTCCTGGGAATGACTCCATTTTCCGGAATGAGTTACTGCTGTGGGCGGTGGGCGCTGTTACTCAACAAGGTAGTGAAAAAGGAGCTTGTATGTGTGTGTGTATGCAAACCATAATGAGTGATTGATGACATTACATTTTTGGCTCGATTTATTTCTCCTCTCTCAGTCAACGTAGTTGTACACACGCATATTATACTCACATGTATGTAGGTGGTGAGGCGAGAGTGGGGGAGAGAGAGAGGCATTTGAGACAAATGAAACCACATGAAAGTCGTGTTTGCTTTCCAAAGTGCACATTTAAACACTGTAGTGTAGACTGACAGTAAAATGAAAATTGAGATTTTAATTTGAAACATATGGCATGTCCCCCTACTATTCCTCTAAGGTCATCGTTAGAGATCCCGGCTCTGCATCTCCTCGTCTTATCTGTCACTAGTTCATTACTCCACAACTTGCTACAACCAGCTTGCACTTGACTTTGTGGGACGACAAGTGTGAAATACAAGTAAGGCGATACTAAACCTCTCTCTCTCTCTCTCGGTTTTTTCTTTATTAACGAGCTCGTAACAAAACAGAGCAAACCTCTTATTGATTTCGTTGTGTCAGTCCGTCCGTCCATTTTCTCAATAAATCAAAAAATAAAAAATCAAGATAACTTTTACATTTGCAAAATAACCCGTTTCCCTTCAATCCAGCATGACTTGACTAAATTCGCTGTTCAGTCGCCAAGATCAACAGCAAATCGGTAGACCAGGTTGCTATATTAAATGAAAACTCTTTGATTACATCTACTACGTCTTCTATACATGCTTATTATTTCCTTTTATACGATGATGGATCTAAATGAGAAGTAAGCGCGCTCATTATCCACTTTCTCCAACTTTTCTATTTTTACCTTTAGTTGAGAACAAATCTCTTACAGGAAAGAGATTTATATTTTTTTATTTATTTATTTATTTATTTTAGAGACTGCATATTTTTTACTACATTACAACACAGTATGAAGGTCACTGGTGATGATAATGTAACTCCGAAGGTCGCAAACCTACTTGCTGTAAAGGTTTAAATACGCAACTTTGCTGTTAGAACATTTTATTCGTGAGAATGTAGGTAGGTAGGATATATGATTTTTGTTCGTTTAAGTAGAGCATCAAAAAATGGGAATGGAAAGAAAATGCTGAAATAAAAGAAAGCTTTTCACTTTTACAAGTTAGCATTTACCTATACTCTTATTTGTCCATTTTCTCTATCAATTCAATTGCTTTGCTATTCTTTCTAAAAGTACCTTTTTTCAGATTCATTGTAATTTGTAAAGAAAAACTACTACTTTTTAAAAAGGATTTTCGCTTGATTGTAAGTGCAAATATGTGTGTGTGTGTGTGTGTGTGTATGTAAGAGCATATAACAAATAGAAATTTTTTTCTAGCGAGCTGCTTTATTGAAAAAAAACAGAACAAAGAAAAGTTATGATTTTAAGGAAAATGCTAATAAAGCAATAAGTTTGCGTGAAGAAAATTGCAAAGTTTTAAAATGCTAGACCATTATTATTATTATTATTGGAATTATATTATATTTTCTAGGTTGGCACGTTTGCCCTCATTCCAATGCCACCAGAGTAGCATTTATGCTAGGTTACGTCCTGGGTCTCGTGTGCTACGGTGCGTTTTCCGCTGCGGTTGTGTCCATCCTTGCAGTTGAACTGATTCCCATCAAAACGCGCTCTGAGTTGCTTAACAGCAGCCTTACATTTTATGCGGATGATGCGAGCAGCACTATGGCATACATTGTTAACGTAACAACAACAGTCACATGATTACCATTATTATCTTTCATTTTTAGTCTAATTTGCTCAAGAAGGAAAATTTCCTTTTTATTAATTTAAAAAAAAAATGTTTTTATTGCTTTCCCCAGTATTTGCGGAACAACACTCAGGTCAATTTCGGCAACGCAGTGAATATTCAGCAAGGTGTAGAGAAACTGCAACGAAGCAAACAGAATCTCAGTTGCTATCTCGCCTTCCCCCAGTACTTCTACTTGAGTGCTGCAGCAATCAACATAAGCCAGTCTTGGATTTGCGACCAGCTCTCAGTGATCCAGGTGACAACCTCAGCCACTCCCAATGCCATGGTTGTAGCAAGAAACTCGGAGTACGCAGAGCTGTTTAATTTCATGATTATGAAAATGATTGGTCGAGGCCTTAACCACAGATTCACCCAACTTTACAACGAGGTAGTCACCTTAAAATGTACAAAGGAGTCTGGTCAGGTTTTTCACCCTTTGGGATACAGCGACATGCTCACTGCCTTTCTCATTGTCTTTACGGGTGGAATGTCGGCAGTGGCTTTGCTCTTTGCGGAAAAAATATTTTGCTTTTTGGCCAAGCGACGAGGAAACTTGCTTTGTTGCAGTGGAAATAATAAATCTTCATCAAGTGTTGAGCCAACAAGTTCTTCGCTAAATAACGTGATGTATGGAAACTACGAGAATTGGCTGCATTAAAGCTTTTATCTTGTTATTAGTTATGCACGGAATATTATTATTTTCTTTAAAAAAATAAAGAATGCTAGTGTGTTTATGAACTTTTCTTTGTACTACTGGCGATGATCTAACTTTAAGTAAGCTTTGCAGCAATAAAGATTTACCTTTAAAAATAATATTTACTGCATTATTGAAACCTTTGATAATACATCCATAAGCATAACAGCTACAAGCTGGCACGTTCCGGTTGATCTATTAATTCTTGGAAAGTGCAGCTCTCTGTATGCCGCCGGCATGAAGAAATTGTTGAATGGGTATGATGATGGAAGCCTGTACACAGTGTACATTTTTCTATTTGAAAATTTCTTTGACAAAAATTGTCAACTGCTACTACAAAGCAGCTACTATGTGTGATCCTTTCAAACTGTGTATATTTGTATGTTTATTTTTGACTATTTGCACAGAAAAAAAACACTGTAAAGGTAATATTTTGCCCCAGCATACATACTTCCTGTTGTCAAACTGTCAATTGTGCCAACAAATGTAGAATTTTTTTTATATAACGCTCCTGTATTGATTTTTCTTTCTCATCTTTTCTCTCTCATCTTCCCTTTCCCGAAGGACAGCTATTTACAAGTTTTAGACCATCTCACATTGTCCCTAACCATAAGCCTGTGATACAATATGTGTAAAAAATGTCATAAATTTAAATCCACTTTTCTTTATAAGTCCATGTGCATTAAATTGTAAAACCTTTGAAACGAAATTGACAGTGATACTGTCTACGGTACCAACTACATTAAAAAGTTTTTTTTAACCTTGATACTTCTAAAAAGCTAAAGAGAAAGAAGAGGAGGAGGAGGAGGAGTAGGAAAAAAACAATAAAAATCCAATCTTACATCACTGCCTGGAGAGAACTCGATAGCCTGCATTTTTTTTTGACGAAAAAGGAGAAACCCGGACGGCAACATTTTTTCATTCCTTCTTCTACGTCGACAACTACGGGATTACGTATGATATTTTTTTTTGGTAAAAAAAACCATTTTCTCTCAGTTGTTTACTTTTAGTCTTCTCATCTTCGTATATCCATTATCCTTCAAGTTTTTTTTTTGCAATTTTGTACGTTATGCAGCCAGCTTTTACAAATCTATCAAGCGTGGCTTCTCAACTTACCTAGCTGGGTAGGTACTTGGCTTCAGATTTACAGATTTTGTAAGAAAAAAAACTACATTATATCTCATTTTTCTCAGAAGGCAGAATAATAATAGTAATGAATAATGTGAGTGTTGAATATTTATTATTGCCATTTCCAAAAGATTACAAAAACATATATATGTAGTAACACTTTATACATATTTACAGTAGTACCTTTCTAGGATTTTTCATGCTGTGTAAACAAGTTGGTCCTATTTCCCTGCCTCTTCTCTGATCATTTTTCTTTTTCTTTAAAAGGTTATAAATGCTTCTCTATTTTTCCTTTTGACTTGTTGTTGTTGTTGTTGTTGTAGTGGTAGGGTTACGTGACAACAATTATGTCCGTCTTTCTTTTTGAAATGTCAAATGTCAGCATTGTCAGACTTGTAACTTTGCTACAAGAATTCGACCCCCTCCCCAAAATCCTAACTGATTTGATACGGATAAGAAGAGATTGTGTGTTTCAAAAGGGTTTTTCCAAAATTCCCAGAACAATTCATGTCCATTGTAATCAAAAACTCAGCAAGATGAAAAGGTAACAAGAGTTGTATTAAAGCTTACAGAAGAAGCAAACCCGTGTAAATACATGTACGTTGACTTAAAACCGCGTGAGATCTTTGTACATGTCATATAAGCTATAGGTATGTACAATTTGAACAGTGGGTAAAATTCAAGTCGACTTTCATCAATTTCCACGCCCTATTTATTTACAGAGCTTTAAATACGTCTAGTTTATCATTATTGCTTCAGAGGAGGGAGACAAAAACAACGGAAAAAATATTTTTTAAAAACAAATTTCATTTTTGATCTTATTTCCTGGCGATTTTTGTTTTGAAACGATTTCTCATAAGCTCTTCAGGTAACTTCATTTGAAAATATTTTTAAACACCTTTTCATAATAATAATCATCATCATCATCAGAATGCACAGTTGGATTAATAAACAGATTTGATTCAATTGCAAAAATCGACATGAAAATGGAAAGCCTTCTCTACATCTACACTTTGTTGTATAGCTACTTATTTTACTTTTTCCTGACATTTTCAAATCTCAGTCAACCAAGGTGGTAAAAGGAGCATAAAACTAGATATTTCCCTTCAGATGAATTTTTAACTTGTTTACTCCCTTTTGAATGCAACTTACAAGGTTAGTACTAACTCGGAAAAAACTGTTTATTGCTTTTTATGTATTTACCGCAGTGGGTTGTATAGAGAATGAAATTGTCTTTCATCTTTCACGTAAATATGATTGAAAATTGAGCTGAGCAGTTTCTTTGCAAGAGATATTAAATTTGATTTTTTTTTAGATTAGAACTAAAACTTTTGCATAATTTGAAAGGAATGAGCGCCCTGATTTCTCTCAATGATCAAAACTCATTTCGTAGGAAAGGTAAAAATAGAGTTTAATTTAGAAAACATGCAATGCAATGAGTGACGCACCCATTCATTCATTCGTAAAATAAAACAAAAACACAGATGTACCAAATTTTGGTGTTGTGTCCATAGCACAAACAAGCGCTTTATTTATGCGGGATTTCCTAAACTATTCAAAATATTTTACGGGAACATGCATGGCCTAACGCTAGTTTGAAGACAACTTACTAAACATTGTGTTAAATGTGTGTATATTTATACAGAGTATATATTTGGTGCGTGTGTAGTGAGGAGATACTGTTGCATGTTTCATCTGCCGTTTAATTCTCCGTGCGTCAAAAGTACCCATCCGATTGTCAGCGCGTTTAAAAAGCAAAGTTGATGATGGCACACAGCGCGGCGGGCTATTTATGGTAGTGCAGAACTGCACCAGAGCTCACATTATGAATGTGATTATAATTTTCTGGTGGCTTTCCAAAACTTATCATCCAGCCGTACGTACAACAAGAAGAACAGAAGAGAAGAGAACAGGCAACAACTCCATTCCAACTGTCATCACTTTTGGGATAGTAGTGTGGTGATGTGGTGATGGCAGGAGAAAAGGATTGATAATCTTTCATCAAAGCAATTATAATAATATTGCAAACACATACTCACCTCCGGGTGGCAGCTACATGGCTGTACAAGCTGCAACTATTAAAGTTTTTCTTGGTTAACTCACCACAATTAATAGCTTCAAACTTTACGAGCTTGTGACGGACGAGAGTTTCATTGAGAAATTATATATTTTTTTTTGAGAGAAACATGCTTGCCAACTATCAACCAGCAGCAGATGGTGAGAGGGAAAACAAGTTGGAAGAATAGAAGAACAGACACGACGAAACTGTTTCTTCATAAACGAACCTATAGTAGTTGATAGCAAGTTTGTTTTGTCGGGCGTGTAAAAAATGTAAACGGTTTAAATGAACCCGAAGTTTTACTCTGGGCGTAAAAAGTAGCATTCCAAAGACCTTTGGAAATAAATTCAGGCAATAAACTGGAAACTGTACTTTTTATTACATGGTCCACCCCACCACACCGAAATCTCTGTTTGCTCATTTGAGAAATTCACGTTACTTGTGTTTGTGTGGCAACAAAGTGCTAACTCAACGTGTACGGCACCAGAAAAAACTGCCCGCATTATTATATGCTCGCTCGTGTGCTTTTAACAGTAGCCATGAATATTGAGTGAACACCACGACACAAGGAAAAGAGCATCAAGACGTAAAGCTATTATCATCATCATC
>JAHZMT010004660.1:0-29008 GCA_027743785.1 Sinhomidia bicolor | reverse complement strand
TAACTCTTTAACCTTTGATCCGATCGACTTCAAATTTGATATGCAGGTCCTCCAGATCAAGGTCAAGAAGCCTATTGATTTTCAGCCCTGCACGATCACCCTTAAGGGTTCTGCAGGTACTTTGAAAATTACCTCCCTATCTCTGCCTACTGTACTGCAGATTTTCTGCGTATTTGCAAAAGTTAACAAGACAGAATGTGAGAGCTTTTTAGCAAACTACTCAGGGAACCCTTAAGGGTCCCCATGTTGCCTTAGAAAACAAGTTTTGATATTTAAGTTAACAGAATCTAGGGAGCCCTTAAAAGTTAACAGAGAGCAAGGTGCCCTTATAAGTAAACAGAGACCAGGGAGCCCTTAAAAGTTAACAGATTCCAGGGAGCCCTTAAAAGTTAACATAAAGCAAGAGGCCCTTAAAAGTTAACATAAAGCAAGGGGCCCTTATAAGTTAACAGAGACCAGGGGGCTTTTAAAAGGTAACAGGGACCAGGGACCTTAAAAAGTTAACAGATACCAAGGAGCCCTTAAAAGTTAACAGATACCTTAAAGGTCAATGTGCTACTTTTTTCTGATTTGCCATATCCTAGTTGTGAGTGGGTGCATGTGAGTGTGCGATCAGAATGTCCGAAAGAAAACCAAGGTCTACATCTTCTCTTTGTCTGCCCTGTTCGATGCTAGAGAAAAAGGCACCAGTAGTAGCAGAGTTCCATCTCAATCGTCGCGATACCTATACCTACTATATTATACAGTGATAAATGAAATGTGTGAATTCACGCATTGTAAATTTTGGACCTCACACAATTGCCTTCAAGAGCTTGCTGAAAGGAACAAATGTTATGAAGAAATGATATGCTTGCAATATTTTGTGGGAGAAAGTACTGAAGAGGGAACAAGATTGAAACCGGGAGGCCCACAGAGAAAGGAGGGTTGCATTGAATGAAAGGAAAAATGATGAAATTGAAAACTATTCATTTTCTTGATATTATTGTGTGTTTTTTCACTTTCAAAGTCTGTAGGATCGGTGGCGCAGAAGATAATTCTAAGTGTGTCGCCAGCATTTATGAAAATTGTTTATCTCATCAACATTGACTTTACCAATTGAATAACTGTTTAAGTAAGATAAATGCTTTCACTTTTAAAAAGCGTTTAGGCTTTAGCTTTTAGGCATTCGCAGTCTCAGTGACTACTAATAATGACATTGTAATTACTTCATTTATGCTTTTATAACTTTAATTCAATTTTTCTAAAACTTCTTGATTACGTTTGATTGTTGTTTGAATTAAACTACAATATAAATCATGTGAAAGTACATACAATGTTGCACAGCACATTTAAATTTTTATTAGTTATATGCCTAGAATAGAAAACAGTTTTGTTCTAAAATAAAAACAAGTTGCCTAGCTATAATTAAAAAGGTAAATTATGACAGAATAACTGTGCTCTTATAATGGAATCCCAACATTAATATTTCATTTTCACAGATGCAACGAAAACCGGCAAACCAAAATATGAGAAAAGCTGGTAGTAAACTTAAACTAATAAGATTGTCTATGAATATATAATCATTATTATGACGCCAAGAAAATTAAAGCGTCCTTGTAACAATGTGATGAACTTTTTCCAGCATTCGGAATAGAATCTACACAATTATATAATTTCTACGTATTGAAAATTTGGCACAGAGGCGATCTACAGTAAACTTTAATACTTGGTAGTGTAAGAAAATGCTACTAGATAATTAGAATGGGTATCACGCTTTAATTGTAGCGAATTTATCCTTTCATATTTTTAAATTTTTAGAATGTCAAGTATGTAATTTCGGTTAATATTTAGCTATATGCTCTGCCAGATTGTTTTCTCATTTTCCCCAGTTTACTTACTTTTTGTTCAAGGTTTACACAACCTCGCTACCGCTCACTAGTGTGCAAAATTATTCTGGATATGCAGGTATCTCATTCATGATGAGTAAAAAATAACATATATACGCAGCAACTACCGTAATCTTCCAACTAATGTTCTAATCCAAATCTTTACTTCATTTTCTGCTTCTAACATTTTAACTTTTAGATGGTCTTACAACTGATTCTTCACTGTAAATTTTAAGATTAAACTGTAACTTTCAATTCTCAGTTGCATGTTGACATCCATTGCATTGCACCTACACTAGTCGGGGGAGTAGTTTTGTAAAAAAATGTATCACATGAGCATTCAAAGAAAACAGAGTGCTAAATGTTTTCCCTGTACGTTCACGTAAATATTTCCTCTTCTGATATGCACTTTGCGTTTATAAAAATTGCTTAGTTTACTGTTTTTAGTATTTATAGCGTAAAATGCATTTAATGTTTTAAAAGAACCTGTAAGGAATGACTACGTTCTTGTTGACTATACAATTGCACATATTGCAAGTAATAAACAATAATAATACGTTGCTAATGTTGCCAAACAATGCAAGTAGTGGTTGGTAATATTAGTAATTATTATGACGCCTGTCTACTTGTACTTTTGTGTTTCCAATCGTATAAATAGCAAAGATTGTATGCATTGTATTGCCTAGTCTAATTGTCATCATTGCCTCCAACTCATTATCGTATTAGTCTATGCTGGATAACCACACATGTGAAATAAACCGTGATTCAAGAAACAATCCATTATTCAACATGTATAATCATTTATTTACATTTAATAACGAATAATTTCTCATTACAATTTGATTTCAAGTATGTATGTATTTGTCCCTTATGTGACAAGCTTCCCTCCCTCTATCTGTATATATGAATGTGCTTGGTTATTATATATTCGATGAATATTACAAGCGTCATGCAAACAAAAACAGACTAAGAAATATAATTCATAATAGTAATAACAATAATAAGAATTATTATAATAATAATTAAGAACAATGTAATAATAATAACCATAACGTACGCAACCTTTATGTTACGGGATGAAGATAGTAAGTTAGACGAATAAATTTGGTGACCTTACATGGTGAAAATAAGTGATTTATAAAATAGTACACTTTCCACGCTTCTTCTTCTTTACCTGTAGGAAAAATATTAAATGTAATCTAAGTAACATTCTTAAAGAAGCTTATCAGCAGCCATTAATTTTCAATGGGAACAATATACATACCATGATTGTTACAGTTACAAATAAGTAACCAGTTACCATTATATATTGTACCACTTGTGATTTTACATACTTATAAAATAACACGTAGCTTAACTACCACCGTAAGATAAACTCACTACACTTAACTAATATAACTTAAGGAAGTATATTTTAAACAATGTACTAATTGTCAAGAGCAGTGACTGTTCACAAGTCAAGTAATCCCAACCTTATAGACCTTATATCTCCTAAGTCTAATAACCTTGGTAAATATTTTGAAAACATTTCTTACCTGTTTTCCATCTACTTCAATATCAGCCACGTAATTTTCAAAGACAGTTGGCACATAAACTTCTGGAAACTGGTCCTTACTGAAGACGATAAGAAGACAAGTTTTACCGCACGCACCGTCTCCAACTATCACTAACTTCTTTCGAATTGCCGCCATATTTTCAGTCAACAATTACTGCTGACAGGATCGCAACTGTTGAGCAAATGCAACAAAGAAAAAACAAATTGAACACAATTCCTTGAAAACCATTAACTATTAACAATACAACCATCAAATCAATTTTCCTTTTTGCAACCTCTCTTTCCCGAACTATATTCTCTTCTAGAAAAAACTAACACTGCCTCATATCACTGCCGTTCTTTTTGTCTCAAAACAGGTGCTAACTTATAACTTATCAAACTTACTAATCAATTCTCTCTATCCAACAAACTTTTCATCCTACGATTCACCTCCAAAACTATTTTCGATTCTTCTTCCGCTCTTCCACCACCGCCGCACCACAAACACAAACTCTTTTTTTCCTCCCTTGTTACCTACCTCCTTCCTCCCCTATCACGCTTTAAAAGATTGTGTAACAAGTTGTAGTTGCAGTAGTCAATAATAAAATTATATTATTACAGCTATTATTATTATCATTATCATCAACAACAACAACAACTCCCTTTTTAAACTTACTATTTCTATCACCACCAACCACAACAACCAATATTACTACTACTACCAACAGCAACACTAACTACATACTTCCCTCCTCGTCACAACAACCTATTAATTATTACTTTTACATCTTTTCTTACCAATTAATGCTATAAATAGTTCTCACTTACGTGTACTTTACTCAACCCTCCCAATTTTTTTAACTTTTGACTTTTTAAATATTCTTTCCTCCAATTAAATAAAATTCAAATGGCATATATTTAATATTTTTCTGCTTCTCTTCGTCTTCTTCTTCTTCTTCTGTTTCTCACCAATTTTCAAGCAAAAGTACTCACTCAGCTCAGCCAGCAGCAGCAGCAGCAGAGAATACGGTCAGTATGACTATATATCCGTGTACGAACATTGAAACAACGAACGGTACGACGACAACGACAATACATTGCTATATTGCTGCTAACCACCACCACTACATAATAATATAGCAACGACGACAATCTTCTTCTCTGCTTCGCTTACAACTCATCTAGCGCGACTCAAAAGCACAATTGGCACAAAAAGATTTTGCATAAAATGAGGACTGAAAAGCTAGATAAAAATGAATTATATTGTAGAAAATTGTACAGAACTTTAAAAAGTTAATTAGTTAATGTTGAAAAATTGTTTGAAGTTTAAAAAAGTTCAAAAGACAAAAAGGATAATTCGTACTCATGAGCATAATTTTTATTAATGGGCACTTTTAAAATGAACTTTTAAAAAGGTTTTCAACAAATTTTTATTGCAATTGAAAATATTCTAAACCTTATTAAAAGCTGAAACTGATTTCGGTTCACGTAGTCACTCATTAACTACTAGAGTTCTGGCATTGACTGTGACTTGAAATTTATTTTCAAGGGTGAATGAGATATTGTCTTTATATTTTGCAGTGTTCTGAACACTTTTGTTAAAAGTTTTGTTTTATGCGACAAATTTACAAACGTTTAAACTCGCCTTAAAATCAGTTAAAGAAGTAAATGTATGATGAAATTTTTTAATGGTGGTAATTTAATCCCAAAAACCTGCTCAAATCCAATAATATAGAAAACAAACATCTAGAAAATGAACATCAGTTAGTAGAAAACAAAAAGCATAATTTAACGCATTTAAAAGCTCGCCAAAAGGCATCGTACTGAATCTCCTTCTTACTCATCATCATCGCCCAGTCTTCTAGATGGTCGAGTGTGTAGGTAGGCAGGCAGGCAAGCAGGTACACAAATGCGCTTACTCACCACTCGGCATTGGCATCATCATCGTCAGCCAGCAGCAGAAGCACTATATATTTTTTTGGAAAACAGAGAGGAGATGAGACGAACCCCTCCGTACTTTGCAAAGTGGATTCCGTTCTATACACTAGCAACTATAAAATATAATTTATATACTATATATATAGGATAAAATGTATATTTTGATAAGGCTACGCTAAACATGGTGGGATGCAAACGAGAGAGAAAGAAAAGAAACGAACGAACGACCAAAGCTAACCAACCCAGAAATACCAACGACGACGAAGGCGATCTGTATTTGTAATACGGATTCTGTATCTACATCGTATCGCGCAGATCTGTATAGTATAAGTGGCAGGATTTGTACAAAGTAGTAATGTTGAAAAAATGTCTGGTGTGTTTTAAGCACGGCTAGAGGGGTAGCATTAACAGCAAAAACAGAACCTCAGCATTACTTTTTAGCTGTGAAGAAACACAATACATAGTAAAAAGAACTATATTATAACATGTATGTACATAAATATATACAAAATGATTTTAATACATATACTGGCATGCTATGTCTGTTTGCTGATCTAAAAAATTGTGTTGCTTTGCTTTCGCTCAAGTTAGAGGCTCATCATCAGTAATCAAACAGTAGTATTATAGTCGCAGCAGCAGCATTTCAGTTTCAGCATCAATTCCATGGTCAGGGATGATGATGCTGTTGATGCTGATATTGCTGATATAAAAATGTACATCGAAATTAATTTTAAAATAAAAGTATGACGTTATGATGGAAGCGATGACTCGCTGTTATTGCTACTACTACTACTTCTACAGCTATGCTTACTTAGAAAGACTGTTGCTGTATTGATAGTGTATATGGAAGTAATACTGCTGCTGTGCTGCTTGCTAAATTGTTGAGATTCGCTTTTAAAACTATTACTGTAGATAGCGAATGTATAATATGACACACGCTGCGCTGCTGCTGCGCTTCTCTCATCTTATTTAACGTACTCCTACTTCTCTGCTATTTTTTAGCTGTAGGCCTCTTCTTGCCTTGTCCATCTCTAACGATCTTCTTTGATATAATATATTTGTAATGTAATAGCAGAGAGCCTCAAAACTACATATTATTATGCATCACCGTCTAATCCAACAGCATCAAATAGCTGCGTTACGTATGAGTAGTACCCAGTAAATGCAAATAATGAAGTAGCACAATATGTTTTCAACGACACTTTAAAAAATTGTTGATCTTTGTTCTACAGCATAAACTGATAAACTTTGGAAATTAAATGTTGGGATCATCAGAACCTGAAACTTTTAAAAGTTACGAGATATTTATACCATTTAGGGCATACATAGTGAATTTGAAACGTTGACATTGTTACATATACGGTCAAACGTTAGACTCAATCGATTATTTCACTGCTGAACCTACTTTAAATATGCAGCAAAGATTAGAATCTCCAATGTCTAAAGTACACGAACTTTGATAAATTCCTTCGCACGCTTAAACTTTATAAAATTACTTTTGTTAAATAATTTATTGATCTCATAAGTTTACCAACTTTTTGAAATTGCAACTTTGATTAACGGTCGGAAGAAGACAGAAAATCATTAACTTAATCTAAGAATCCTTGAAGTTCCTGAAGCACGCGTACAAGGAACGGACTAACAGACTGACAAAAGAGAAAAAAGTTAATCAATCGCTATTGTGTGCCGTGATCATCATAATAACAATCATCTATCTTCATCCATCTCCATTCGGTTTCTTCTGCCTCTTCTGCAGATGGAAAAGGAAAAGCATGTGTGCGTGTGGTTGCCTCTGGGTCGCTTTCTTGCTTTCTGAGATGATGTTGACTTCTCTTGCCTGACTTCAATAAAATTCTCTAATACCTACACGATAACACGATACAAGAGAGATGAGTAAGGAAGACACAAAGGATGTTACTACTCTTGTTTGATACTTGATAAATTTCTTTTGTCAGTCCGTTGGTTCGCGACTTTCCCTGTGTCGTCGTCTGCCAACCTATTTCGGTTCTTTTCTCTTACATTATACACAGCCGACGTTTATCAAAAGAAGGAAAGTATGATGAATTTATTTTTAATTATGAAGTGGGAGCAAAAAAGTAGAAGTTATTGATTAACAGACAAATCGTTCAACTCCAAACGTTATATAATGCTTGTCGTGTCAAATACAATATCAAAAACATGATAAACACCATTCAATTTCATTTAGGCTTAAAGTTTAAAAAACGTATCGAGATACTTTGTGTTTGAATTTACAATGCACTAGTTTATATTTTTTCTTAATAAATTAGTCACGTATGTATAAAATGTACATTTTAGCTTAAGATGCATTTTTGTATGCTTTTTGTTGTCCATCCATATTCTTGCGATATGACTCACAACAGCAGCAGCAGCAAGCAACACTCCCAAGTCCCAACCGACTTTTCTTATGAGAATCTTCTTAACGAACCTGACGTAACGTATGGACAGTAAAAAGGACAAACAGACAGCTTTGTTAGTTGGCAATTCAGCATCATGTGCACTATGTTATCTATCATGTTCATGTAGGTTACTTGTCTCAGGTTTTCATGCACGTATATACTTTTTTTTAGCTTAGAGATCTAAAGCGTGCAATGAACAAGTTAGTGCCTAAACTTAATTTTAAAAAGAAGGAATTGGTTTCGATAACCAACCCTCAATTGCAGCTCTGTCGTTTTTTGTGATACAATTTTTAAAAATATTTTTACCTACATAGCATTATTTTAAATGGTTAAATGCATGAAATCTTACTCTACATGTAACATTTCATGTTTCTGTTTATATACTCCATGGAATAAAGGTTTATCATAAAGACCAAGAAAGTGTTGTAGCAAATCATGGAAGGATGTATACTCCGATTGATGACGGATTAGCAAGGTGAACATTTCTTGTGTAAACTTTCCTAGAATATGAGGCATGCCTATGTGTATGAGACTCCCTTCCGAGTTCCAAGGAATTTTCCCTTCCATGACCTGAATTTTACAAATTTAGTTGATGAAGCCTTAATAAAGCGCATCTTTACCAGTTTAATAATACTCTTTACTTTAAATGTTTTACTTGTTCAATCGGTCAAAGTCGGAGTTGATGATGTGATGTCCAGTAATAGATCAGGCATAAAAGCGTACACAGACATCAAGTAGCTTTGGTATTTAGTCATAATAATAATACAATCTCTCTTTTCTCGCTTCTAATTCTCATTTGGTTTCTTGCTGCTTCTTTGGACTTACAAATCCACTCACCACCAAAGTCAGCGACAGTGGCTTTGCCATCATATGCACCATCATTCATTTACTGCTGCGTTTGGATATTTGGATTTGGATCCACATTATTATTATTGAAAGAGACTAAAAAGACACTGACATTACCACTTCTTGTTTCCATTAAATCAACAAGCCTTGTTAGTAGTGGTTCATGGTTCATTATATTTACCAATGGTAAACTACCATGCATGTTCAACCTGCAAGTAAACAATATATATTATTATATTCCTACAGCGCTTTTGAGTTATATTCTTTTAGTAGCTTTCGTTTTGTGGCTGCTGCTGCTGCTGGGAGCGGTCGCTAGGTCATCATAGTTGTACTATACTATGCGCATATATATTTTTATGTTATAATGATGATTCCTCGTCCATTATTCTACACTCCATGTTGCATAAGAACCGCTTTCATTTCCACTTCTGCTTAATTTACTGATTCAATTCCATCAATTTTTTATGTAACACGCTTACGTAAATAGTAGGAATGAATGCTCAGTTGATGGGTTGGACTTGGATATTTGGTCAACTATGTATAGGGAATAAGAATAAGAAGAATCACATCAGCCAGCAGTGTAGCGTGAGTATGAACGTGCTTTTATTATCCAATGTACAGCACAGCATGTTACCTTGAGGTTAAAAGACTGATATGAACCCTTTCAATTTTCCGTTCATTATATTATTATTAGTGCATAGTGGAACTCAGCATGGAATCATCCTCTCTGGATTGAATGTAAAATAATAATATATTATGACATGAAGTACATTCAAACCTCATTTTATGCATTTTAAAGAAAGAGATGACTACTACTACTGACTGACTTGCTGGCATTTTCCAATTATATTCCAATACATACTACACACACAAACACACACAGCTATAGATTTTCAATAGCATGCTGATATATTAGCTCTGCTCTTTGCCTCTGAGCCATCGTCTTATTATCTTGGATTCGCAGGTGATTAGTCATCCATTTTCCTGACACCAAAGGCTATGTTTGCGCCTGATTATGACAGCAATCCTTTAATTTTCTACGTCAATTAAAAAATTTACCTACTTGTACCACCACCACGGATAGATATATTTACATTACATACATACATGTATGCATATTTACTTACATATAATATGACATGACTAACCATCTACTTTTACTGGACAGTAAACAAAGCTGAATTCCAACCTAATGACATGAAAATGTATTCTCCGTGTAACGGCAATGACTTCCATTAAAAATAAGTTTTGTTATTTTTCCTAAAGTAAAGTTGTGGTGCATCTCTAGTGAGAACGGCAAATCGTATTCAGGAGAAAGGAAAAAGAAGAAGAAGAGAAACTACTGCAATCAAGAGAGGAGGAAAAGGGTTGTGTAATTGCGTGGGCTCACTGCAACTAGTAGTATTTTGAATGGTATCCTAAAATCAAGAGAAAAAGAAATGACTTACCTATACGCACGTGTACAATATGCACAGTATGCTGTTACACGTATTAACTTATTAACGTTATATATGCAAAACTTGCTTTGCACTTGTAAATGGTTTCTGTTCGTATTACATACAAGCATGTATGTAAACGTATACAAGATTTCCTTCTTTACTCATCACAACCATCATCATCATAGGAAAAGAAGGCATATTGATGCATGTGAGTAAATGCAAAAATTTGTGTAACATGTGAACAAATAGTGAGCAAGTTATACGAGCAACAGCGTTTTTGACCGTGGACAAGTATTGTACGTTAAAGTGTAAAAGTAAAAGACACTTGGGTTGGGCGATGTTACTTTTTGGATTAGACTTGTTGCTGGTCTGTCCAAAGTTATTAAAAGGATTCTTTTCTGAAATTCCTAACGCAACTTCTAGGTGAATTAAATTAAGTTGGCTAGTCTATTAATATTTTAATACTTATTTTATTTCGTTGTATTAGAATATACTGGTTCCATGGTTATTTGAGCGAATCTGGCAGGTTGCCTCGTTAGGGATAGTATAGCAGCTACTTAATTTAAACAAAGGTAGCGAAAATATACTTAAATTTACTATAACCCTATCTCGAGGTGGCCTATTCATTAGATAGAGATGCATAATTCACATAAATTAAAACAAGAAATAATTAACTGTATATGATCCTGCCATTGATTTGTAGATCAAAATATAATTGAAATGCATCAATGCAATAATTATTTAATAATTCTGTATGGTGTTATAGTATCGTAGCACCATTAGTGTCAAATTTATTTTTGACAGTCACCTGCACCGCTATTTATGTATACCCGTTGGCTAGTTTAGCGAACATTGCATGCATGCTTGGGATTAAGTAAAGCAACGAAAAGGTGTTAAATATGTATAGTTGTTTATTTATATGACATCAAGTATGCCTACATAATCTTTCTGCACGTCTATTTTATACTAAATTGGCATATTATATTACAATATATATATATACTTATATATATATAGACGCACCTCAACTTGTTGAAAGAGTTTGACCATTTTTTTCAAATACATGGAGCATCGATGGAGTTGGCAAAAACTAAGGGCACCCCTGAATAAAATTCTTCTAGCTGTCCAGAATTGTTGTGTTCATTTACATAGTATCTGGTGTTTCATTTCTATTCTATGGACATTCTATTCTTGACATAGGTGATGATAATATGAGCACATAGCAAGTTCCTTTATACCACCGATTACTGGTAATGTAATGAAGCTAACTGAGACGTTGTAGAAGCAGAGAGATGAGTTGGGAGAATGCATAAATATTATGCATCCTGCCTGACTCATGACTCTGTAATTTGCACTGTTTACACTTCCAAGTAAATGTAAGTGTAATAGCATTTTTGCACAAACAAACGTTGCCGTCATCCATTCAACTCAACCAACAGGACAGTAGGCTGTACACAGTGATAAACCGACAATCCAAAATAGAAATGTGCGAATTCTAGCGAAAAATGTTTATAATATGCATATCTATAACACATATTACAACACGGCTTCTACAGGTTTTAACTGTTTCCAAATTATATTAGAAATGTCTCTTGTAATTAATGATCGATTGACCAAGAAGGAATTTGAACAATTGTTTTAGTTTACGAAAGGTCGGGAAACGTTTTTCAAATTGTAACAGTTTTTAATGCTTGTCGTTAAGCGTTGAAATTCAAAATGAACTGGTCTTATTGTTCAATAGTCGTGTTGAGGGACAGACAGACAGACGGACATTCGCATGAAGGATACTCATATTATTTGCACCGCTATTAATGCAGCAGCGCAGCAGCAGCGTTTGGATTAGATCAGCATCAGCAGCTTACCATCAGACTACGTTGCTGTGATGTTTCATTTGCGATAATCCTTTAATCAACACAACAGCAATTTACAATTAACGTTGACAGCGCCATTGCATAACTCAGGTTTATTACGATTTGCAAAAGTGCAAAACTTTGAAAATATGACCAATTAGATGATGCTACAGCTTTACAGTGTTTTAGCTAAACAGTGAATTTCTGCTTTCGAAACTGCTTGAAATCGGATGATCTCGTGCTGTTTTTGTTAACGATGAGTAAGTCTTTGGGATGGGAGACCTTGTATTACCTATTCAAACTTGCTTCATATTTTGCTTAGGTTAAATTTCACATTGTTAATTGTCAGGTTGTTTGTTTATTCATATGGGCTTTTTGGAATACTCATCATCGCATATTATTACATTGTTGACGTGTCAGTTCGCGCACGTACACTTGTTAATCATAAACATATATTCATCTTCGTCACCCTCCTTGTATCGGTAATATGTAAAAAAAAGGTTAAACCCCAAACTATTCTGTCCTGTCTTGCCTGAGAAATAAATATGATGATAATGAAAATAGTGTGAAAAGGTCAACTTCATATTTTCAACTTGAGGTTCAAAAACAAATAATCACTTAAAGACGTCAAAGTTTCATGACTTCTCTGGTTAATTTAGGTCATTACTATAATTGTAATAAAATTTTCAACGCAGTTACTGTTTATGCTACCTTACTTGCATGCACTTGGAAAATTAAATTTCATTTGCTAATAAAATTTGACAATTAATACTATTTACTTAATTCGTCAAGTCATTTTAATCTACTTGAAAACAACATACACAATTGTTACCTGTTCATCATATTGATGCTAAAATTTATTTTTATTTTGCCAAAAATACTGCAATCTACCTAGCTATGGTTACAAAATCCATATTCTGCTTATTTTAGTTGGCGCAATAAAGCAATTTTTCACATTTTTCTTTCTCAGTGTCAGCTTATTTTCTTAACCTCTTCTCACTCACTCTTGTCAGTCTTCTCTTCAGAATTTGCGTACTTTGTTTTCTCAACTCTGCCTGGCTGCTTTAGATGATGACTAGCGCCATCTTTACATTGCATAAATATGTAACGCAACTCAACATCGAGACTCGCTGATAGTACAAACGGTATTATATAGATGTCTATTAGAGACTTACTTTTAACCGTAGGGTTTTCTTTCATCATCAATCTCTCCCGACTACGCTACTGCTACTTACTACTGCTGGTTCCCGATAGTTTAAAGTTATAAAAATGAATTAATAACCGTATGTTTTATAAATTGTAAAATCTATCATCAAATAATCCGATGCAATGCAGTTTGTTCAATAACTTGCCAAATTTAAAATATTTTGAAATCTACTTATTAGCAGAAGTGCATTTTTGAGGCCTAATATTTATTACGTCTGTTACGCATGTATTTTTCAGCGAACCATTTTCTAAATTTACTAAAGAATTGTTAACTTATTTGTCTCTCAAATTGATTGATTTCAATAACGTTGTTCCTACAATCATTTTCACAAATTATAAAATTTAGATAAAGTTGCGTACTAATAATTCATGTTTCATTCATGTTTGTTTCATGAATGGATCGCATATAATATCCACATAATAATAAATATCCCAAATACACTATTTTCATCTATAGAATTTAAGTACCTAACCTAACCCAACATACAATTTTTTTTATTACAGTACAGTCATAGTATTGACTTCATTATAATAATTGAAATAATATATATAACAAAAAAAACATATTTTAGGCTTCAGAAATTCACTACTAGGTAATTTTCTTATCTTTAGCGATGCATTAAATTGGAAACGAATGTTCATATCTTCCATACACAAGCTCGATTTTCTGCTGCAGCCAAATAAATATTTCTTACTGCAGAAAACACTTTTTGCATGTTTCTGAAAGACTATTTTTTTGTTTAAAAATTCTGCAAAATATTTGATCGCTACCTGATAATAATTCACAATAGTTCATAACACACTATAAGCAATTAAAAAAAATTTGAAAGCATATTATTGTGTACCTTGAAAACAATATTAGTTTAAAGTTAAGAAATCAATGCAATAGTCGGTCTGTGATGCTGACAAGCCAGCTTAATCAATATCTTGTCTGTAATTGTAAGAAATTGAATGAATTTTTAGCTACAAGATCAAAGATCATAAATAAATAACAAACGATTTGCGTACCTTTCAGTGGCAGGCAGCACTAATATATGGTATACGCAAGCAAAGGTGTGTGCATTCTATACTTATTGTATTAAGCCGTACCGTTGTACCCATTGGCCATGACGCGAACAACAAGAGAGGAGAGGAGCTGGTCGAGTCAATATGGTTTTTTACTACCTTCAGCTTCCAAATTTTCACATTTTCTTTCACCTTATCAAGTTGTATGATTTTTGTAAAAAAAACACACATTTCGATGATGATGGCCAACTTTATGCTACATTTTCTGAAATATTTATTGTCTTATGCATATTAATTTTTGTATATTATTCAGATTTCAGCTAGCCATTGTCAATCTAGACAAATAACTGTAGCAGAATATTGCGTTTTTATGACAAGCAAGTATAATACATTTGATATGACAGGCTTCGGTGGTGATTTTCACATCTAAACATCATAAATGTACAAGGTGTAACTGCAGGGAAAGTCATGCCAAAATAGGCAATATAAAAATGAAAACATGATGATTTCAGTGACTTGCGCAAGATGCTAAGTAATCTAAAGCTCTGTATGTATTTCTTCTTAAAATGTTGCTGTACGTTCTGTTCTTCCTTCAATTCTGAAAACCTCTTTTTCCTGTGAAGAACCATATTCTCAGTGAGAATTTCTCACTCTCACCCTGTTGTTCTCCATTCACTCAATCTTCTTTCTTCTCCAACTCTGTTCACATTTCAGAGTCAATGTGCATTTTCTTTTACATGCTTTTTCTTTGAGTACCAAAGATCACCATGTAAGATTTCATGTTTTTTTAAAAATCTATAGATAAATTTGACTGTAAAATCTCTTTCTTTAGATTTTGACAAAGTCAGTCAAAAAATTTATTCACTATAATTATTCTAAAATGGAACAAATATATTATTGCAATTATAGGCCAACTTTCAATTGGGGCTGCACAAAATACTGGAGCTGGTGCTACTTGTTCATTAGCTGTAGTAATTGCTGTAATCATGTGAAAATGCCCTCGTCCAGTGCTTCTGCGTCTCTCTCAAAGGAGAGTGTAAACTTGCATTTAGCAGAAATAAATAGACCTCTGTCAACAACAGGGGAAGGCGTACAAGAAGACAAAATTGATGTCGCAGTTCAATCTGAAACCGACCCAAATAGTTTTACAAATTAAGCCATTATTAAGCTTCATTATTATTGACATATAGACTTATAGATTATCTTAGAACGTGTTTTAATTTAATAAATTGAAAATCCGTCGTACTAGACAGATACTTACTATCAGTATTAATTAAAGCATGATTTGATAAATAGGTAAAAAATACTAGCAATAATGATAAGTACTGATTTGATCTACTTGTGCTACTCTGGGCAGCCTGTGAGCGAACCATATTTTCATCGCATCGATGACAGTAGTGCTGCTGCTGACCAGCTTAATCACATTAACAGCTTGCAGTCATAATAATAATAATGTTGAATCTATCAACGAAAAACAATCCTTATTGTTGATGTGGTTAAAAAAAAGTACCCAAGTAAGTAGTAGTAATAAATATGATAAGATACAATGACATGGTGTGTTCGTAAAGTGTACACAGTAGTTCTACTATTTCACGTACGTTATAATAGGTAGCGATAAAAAAATGCCCAGCCATTATTTTTTTTTGATACAATAGCGAGTCTGCAAACGAGAATTTTTATTTTCGAACCAGCAAGTCATCATATTGCACGACTACGACAATAACCCAACCAACAAAGTAGGAATTAACTTTCAGCGAACATGTTGTTTTGTTGTACATGTGCGTGCATAAATACCTACGTGTCTCTGAAGATATGGCTAGATGACTTATTTTTTTGCTGTGTTGCAGTAGCAGTATCACCGTTACTGCACTACTAACAAACTGACAGACTTACCTACTACGTCAACTTATTGCAGCGTTGTAAGCAATATTATATTGCACTTGTTTGCAAGCAAACAAGCGTCTGCATATGTTTACATGTGTCTATAAATTTGCTTCTCTGCACTGCACACTGCTGCACATTCATTCACAAGGAATGCATAGCATGATGTAAAATGCAGGGGATGGGGATACAGAAAGCAAAAGCGCAAACCATCACGTTGCAACGAACGCAACGCAAAAAAATGAATAGATAAGCGCCAGCGATCTGAACTGTATTCTGCGAATCTTTGTCAGATTTTCATGCGAGGAGCCTTTTACTCATTTCAGTGCTCACCCAGCAGTGTAGTTGTAAGTTACTAACTGCACGGCGGTAGAACCATTATAAAGTCAATTGGTTAGTTAGTGGGAATATACAGACAAAATATGTAGAAATGCATTCGTTTCTAAGCTAAACCAGGGTTTGTGTCTGAAAAAACATCAATAAATTTTTCTTTCTTTTTCTCTTTTCTTTTCCCTTATTTTAAATATATACCAGTCTGTGTGATTCGAAACGAGATAAACATATATAGGTAGGTATTTGTATATGTGTGTATATGCACACATAATTACTTTTTTGAAAAATATGATCATTTTTCAAAAGTATATGTAAAATGTAGCCGTGCAAGAAAATACAGCAGAGGCAGTTTTTTTTTGTTTTTTTACAAGTAAAAGAAGGTGAAACCACGCACGCTAATACCTTCGTCATCATCATCATCATCAAGACCATAATAATAAGAAAAAAAAAATAATATCTCGATCTTCTTCGCAGAGATCATTCTCATTTTCGAATTTCCGTTTGCTCTACTTGAGCTGAAAAGAACATTAAGATGTACAATTAATCTTTTATTTTTAATGTAACGAATAAAATAAAAAGCAGCAACAACAAGGATTGATATCACATCTTCTCGTTTACTTCATTATCAACAGACCATCAAAACACTCATCATCCTCCTTTTTTCTCGTTTGCTGTTAATATCCTTAATTCTCAGTTGGTTTATGATACTATGATGATACAAGATACCTTCAAGTAGTCAGTTAGTTTATTTGGTTCAATTTTTTTTAAATTGCAATATTAAATTGTAATAGAATATACACGTTATATGTAGCTCTTCAATACAACATATCAGTGTTTGCATGTTGAAATTTTGAAATTCATACATTTTATCAAAGATCGTCATCAGTGCGTGGTAGTAAAGTATGTATGTAAATAAATAAAATAATGAGTGTGTAGAGCAGACGAATGTAACAGTGAAACAAATACACTTGTTCAAAAAAGCATTTACTAACCTGGACTCTCAATCGCCGTCATCATCATCATCATCCCCACCACATCTTTTGTAAAAACTTTTTAAAGAAGTGTTTTTATGTATTATACGCCTCAAACCCGGCAGCTCATCCTCAACATCATATTTCAAGTTTATTTAAAGGCTACTCTTGAACAAAGTCTGTTTGCAGTTTGGTGTAGAAAGGGCAACAAAGAAAGTGTGTTCCTCGCAGCTGCCTGTTTCTTCTTCTTGTGCTCTCCTCTTCATTCTCGTTCGGAATTTTATATACCATAGCTATCAGCGAAGAAAGAAAGAAAACAGTATTTTTTCATGAATATGACTTAAGAGCAGAACTTCAAGTGATTTTTAAAAAAAATTTAAATTAAAAGTTATATATTTCTGAAATTATTCATTGGAAAAGGTGATTAATATTTTTTGTAAAGTTGTAAAAAAAATTTTTTTGTTCGCTGCAGTTGTATTCATCATGGTAAATAATTAATTTTTACAGTGCTAATTGAAAAATTATATTTTGTTTGTTATTATTGATGTTATTGTAACGACTGAAAAAAATACTCAACGAAACGACAAAATAGAAGAAGTTGAAAAAGGAAAGGAACATGGGCCGTTTGAGGAAACTAGGGCTGTGGGGTTTAGCTGCAGTCACGTTGATAGCATGGATTCCATATACAGCATGCAGTAAGTTCAAAACAAAGACTTTTTAAATATATCTTCCGTGTTTTAAAATTGCATAATTTCTTTTTCTTTCGCTTTGAAGAAAATTGCCATCGTTTCACACATTATTTATTTTGTTGTCAGTGTGTAGATCAAAAGATTTGCTTTACATGTTTTGACGCAAAGAAGATTCTATATCTACTTCCATATTTTCCACAAATTTGCCACTTGTCTGGTAATAATGTTATTGTTGCTATTGAAAGTAATTCTTGACGTTGACGACAATTAGCAGACTGTTGTAAATGAGCCATTATTGTAGTGAGAGGAAAAACATGCGTAAAAATCAACACCACCGGAATGTTTTAATAGCTTACCTACAATAAACCACACAATAGACTTGGATTATTTTCACTCTTTAAACTTATCTTGATATTTTTGTTGTTCTCTTCATTTAAAGCCACACATTTTCTGTATACGCGTGCAAAACAACAGAGTACAGCACATTATTACATACTATTATAGAATCCCACCGGTTGTGTACCATGGTGATAAGCACATCCTGTAAGCAAACAAGAAAAAAAGCAGAAATTATATTTTTGAAAACCAACTGATTACAATCGACTACGTGATTAGTATTATTTTAAAACATTTTTCTACTCTTTTGGTTGTTATTTTTGCCATTATTACAGAATTAATTAATTGCATATCCCTTCCTCTGTCAACTTCTCCTAGTTGCTACCAGAGTTTGCAATTATAATTTCTTTGATTACGCATTTGTTCGTTATCATCGATAGTGCATTGTTTTGGAAAAAATACGCATTCTATCTTATATTGTGTGTACTATTCCTCTCAGTGAAAGGAAAATGACATGTCATAGTTTGTCATGATTCGTGACAAATCCTATAGAGTATGGTTATCTTAACATGGCAGCACGTCTCACTCAGTCAGTACAATTACTGTTATGTAGAGCTGGGTTGCTGTGAGCATATACACTACTGAGTATAATGGTGCACAACTGCCTATTACAGTGCTCATATTTTTGCTAACGACAATTTTCTTTGCTCGATTCCCAACAAAACGTAAGCATACGTGAACAACAACAATGCATTATTTATTCACTCCACTCAACATAATAATTTTCAAATGGAGATAGTCAATACAATAAATATGTTCGACAACAAGTAATAAGCATGTAATAAATCCCATATAATTTCGCAGCATTACATAAAAACCGTATTTTTGTTGATCGTGATAAACGCTGCAAAGTACTGGTTGTTCGTACAACAGTAAAGATAACGTATAGTCATGAGAAAAAAGGTGACAAAAAATACAATACCAACGACAACACAAAAATGTTTGTTTAAAAAAGTAACGCTCATAAAAATGCCTATTACAATGAATGTGTAGCTTTGAATTTGTGAAACTATTTCATATGCTCTTCAGTTTTGAAATGTGCATCTAATTTGAATGATATAAAATTTTTAAGAATTTTTAATACATACAAGCAAGTTTGTGAAAAAAAATCATCACATCATTTCCTCTCAATAGCATGCATTCATTCAAAAATGCTTCTCCTAAATTGATACTTGCAAAAGAAAAGTTTGCAGTCAGTCAGTTTGTTTTTTTAGCTAGACAAAGGAACCAAGCATAAACAGCACAACAAAGGTAGTGGTAGCGCTCAAGAATATTATTAGACTGGTTACTGGTCGCGAAATCCAAGGGAAATGAAATATTTTTCGCATATTTCCCATTTACAGAATGAACAGCACACCTATTTCATATTGACAGATGTATAACAGCATAATGATCCCTTTGTTGACACTTGAATTGTATCAGTTTAAAATTATTTGCATAATATCAATTGAGCGTTTCTTGTTTGTTGTTTAACTTTTTTTCTATCTACCTTTACTTTTCTGTCATGCTGAAAAATGCACCATCATCATGATGAGCCTCAAGAAGGGAAGACAGGAACCAGGTTGTAGGTACGCAATAAATTAAACGCATAATAATATCAGGAAAACAGGAGGTGATAATAAAAACGCAAAAATTGTAACTCGTTACGTGTGTGCAAATTGTAACAAAATGTGCGTTCTTCATGCTCACACATTTTAAGTACTTTCGAAGGGAGGATATCGTTTATCTAATTTGCCAAAGTGCAATGATATAATTCGATATTATGAGATGAAAGAGAAAAATAAGTTAACAATCAACAATCACATGATATGAAATGTGGGAAATGTCATTTCAATCAATTCTGATGAAGGGGGAAAATGAACGAATAAATTCAATATATCTTGTATGGTAAGATAGAAATAACAAGTATTTATATAATCTGTTAAATAAATTTATGTATCTGTAGCTCATTACTATTGTAACTTAATCATTAAGAAAGCAAATCCATAATATACAAGCATCTACATTGGTTGTCGTTTCGTTAACTGACTAGTTTTAGTACAAAGTTGCCATAGACATTAGATGAACGTCATTTTTGACATGGCAATGTACCTAGTGTGCATACCTGCTGTTTATTACTAAAGTGTCTGTCACATTCATATTTCAACTTTGTGGAATGCTCTTCAATTATATGCTCACTCATGTGCACGTCCCACAACAATGCTTCTCCTATTTTTACCCTTATTCGTTCATTTTCAATTTGAATAATACTTTTTAAGGGAAGTATATTTGCCAAATATGCGTTGCGCACTTGCTCATTGGTTCCTTTTTCCTCTGAGTTGATAGTAAAAATGTTTATTTTCCCGATATAATCATAATGGATGCATCATTTTTATGCATAATATTTATATTCCCAATATATAAGATTCCAATCTGGCACATCATACTCGTTTTCAAATGAAAAGGAGGAACTCATTTTACTCCTTGGCGACTCTTCACATCTTTTTGCTCCATTATGTTATTATTATTGCTATATAATCGTCATCATCAGCAACATTCATTTAAGAATTTGTAATTCAGTTGATATGTTGCTTACGCAATGTATTTAGACACCACCACGCCAAATCAAACCACACCAGTTTGTACGTAACTTTACTCAATTATTGCTGCTGCTGGTAACATCAGGATGTAAAGACGAAGAAGACGACGAAGTTAGTAGTGAACTGACTGTAATAACTTGTTCTTTGCGCGATATATGTAGGTATGCAAAAAAATCAAAGATCTTTACTCAAACACACATAGCTACAGTATAGGCTACGGAGGTACTTGAGGAGTACTTTTTTGTGCATATCATTTTTATTTATCTGTTCACTCCTCACCAATAATTTAATGTGTACCCAAACGTCTCTAATGATGATAATACGAAACAGTCGAAGAAACAGTACCCCATTATGTTCTAGAGCGAACGAATACTGTGTTTATGTGGTTTATGAATTAATAATAATAATGTACTACTCTCAAAGAGCCTTTTCTAAAGTCTCTAGATTGTAACCAAATCGCAAAATCATTTCTGAATTTTGATCAAATAAATAAATAAGGAAAAGTTGGCTATCTACCTTGCGTACTTTACTTATCAGAAAAGAACAGAGAGATCATAATGCATACAGTTCTTTTATCTGTTGAGCTGGTTATTTTTACAATCAATCGAGCTAAATTAATTAAGATAACAAGTGCTGATTTTTATCGAGATTGTGCAGACTTTTAGTACATCAGATGGAAAGTATACATAAAAAGTTTGGTGCGTTCCTTAAGGCTTGCCTTTTTGTGAGAATATTAATCCTATGAAAACAAAATAGTTTTCTCATTTATCTTGCAGAAATGCTAGTAATCCAGTCACAGTCTCTATTAATAACTGTAAATTTTAATACTAGCTTAAACGAGCAACATTCATCTTTAGCTTTAAATAAAATGATGAATGAAAACGAAATTACTATCAATTGCCATTTTGCATGAATGAAAATATATCATTTCCTTCCGGTAAACTTGAACCTTATTTTAGTTAAGTAATTTGTACACTAGGCACAAACAATAAATACCTAACTGGAATTACACACTAGCTGGGGCGGATGTCACTGTACACAACAATGCTGCTAATTTTTGCCTGTGCACACTTATCAAGAAAGGAAAATTATGGAAGCCTTAATGCTTGTATGAGTCTGATTGTGAATGCGATGAAATATTATGTTTTCCGGTATGTCTACCAGCGAATTTGCTTTTGAATAAAACAGTTACTATTTGTATTTATAGTGAAACTTTGCGTTTGCATGCTGAAGATGATGATGTAGCCAATATTCAACTTGTAGTTATTTCGTTGGAAACTTTGCAAATGCTCATCAGTCAACCGAAGAACGGTTACATGCTATTTGTGCTCTCAGATTACAATAATATTATTATGCAGTTAGTTCACAGTTGTGCCAACTGCCAAAGTGTGATAATTGTCATTTTCCTGCATCTTTTGGCCTTCGAGTCCTTCCACATGAAGATCCTTTCATGCCAACAATGGAGATCTACACCACCACCACCACCACCACGTTTAACTAGTGTAGCTAGAGATCCCAGCGAAAACGAGACACATTTTTTATTGTTATTATTAGTTAGACATGGTTAAACTTTGTCTCCTGTCATTTTTCCTTGCTAATCATCGAAATTCAAGACAAAGAAAGAGTTAAATTGGTTTATAAGCTGTGTAAGCTTACTATAAATAAGCATGAAAATTTTCATATATTATTACTAAGCATCTAAAAAATGCAGTTAAAGCTTAACATGCAAGTACAAAAGCAATAAAAATGGCTTTGTTGGTGATGATGGTGAGTAAGGTTCAGGACGTTACAATGGGATTATGATAGTAGTGCATTCGCAATAACTACATCCGGTCACATTTTAGTATTTAGGTAGGTACTCCCATGTTGTGTCAGACAGAAATCTTTTTAGGAATTTATCTCCTCTGATGATGATGACGATGATGATGTATATATTTTTGAACTTGTTGGGAAGGCACCACTGCTGCGTCACAATAATAGTAACGTGACTAACTTGTTGTAAACATAACAATCAGCATAACATCATATAGCATCAGCGTCCTCATCAAAATGCTGAAACCAGTAGCCAAATCTGTCTTTAAAGCGTATCTACTAGGAATTCCACTCTAAACCAAGTAGATATGTGTGTAGTAGTCTAGTTGACTCATTCAGATACATACATAATACGCTTACCAAATTCGTCCTCATATTATTACAATTGACTATGAATAAACTCTTGTTGTGTTGTACTACTACTGCTGCTAAAAGAAGCTAATAATAGGATGACAAGCAGGGATGCAAAATTAAATGCACTTTTGTTTTCAAGTATTGCATATTATCACAGGGTGTAGTAGCAGTTTTTGTTTAAATTCTTGGTAGGATGATGGGACAACAAACAACAGGGAACGACTTGGCTGTGACAAAAATGGCAGTAGTAGCTGTATTTAGATAGCTTCTTAGCAGATTTTCATTTAAATTAGTAAATAAAAGGTTTTTTTCTTTTATTTCTTCCCATTTACTTCTTGACTGTATACATCATCATCATCATCATAGTACGAACTACTTTAGTTCTCTGTTGTTGTTGGTATTAACTTGAACAGAGAGTGAGTGGGAGTATATAATTAGCATCATCATCATCGTCACCATGGTCGCTTGTTAAGTGTTGGGTTAAAAAAAGTTAGACAGTATTATTGTTGTGACATGTTATGCGTAAAGCTCTGTGTATGCCATTTCCATCAATTGCATTTATCCCACCTTTCTTGAGTATCAACTGTAAGAAATATGCCCTCTATTTTATTATGCATACTACTGCATGCTATTATTACAAGCATGCCTTGTTTATTTGCATTATGATTATTACGTTGCTTTGCTTCTCTTTCTTATCAATACTCCTGTCACTGTTATTATTTTTTCTATTTTGTTCAATTGCATTGTGATTCTCTGAGTGCTACTGTCTATATTTTTTTAAAGACACACAATCTTCTACTATAGAACGCATGCTGTATATATATTTATCTGCTATTAAGTTGGGAACTTCAGACGAATCGGAATTTTCAATTATCATTTCCCAAAGAGTATATAGCGCCAACTGTGTATTCAGGTTAAACTATATTTCATGTAATAAATTGTATAATTTTTTAGATCAAAGCACTTCAACTTTGCCATCGTCAAGTAGCCAACAAACTGTACACAAGGACATTTGGACTGAATGCGTGTTTGCCTAGTACTGCTAATAGTAACAGTAGTTTCTTATAATGGCATGGCTAGTTGAGACTGACAATGAAATAATATATTTTTTTAACAAAATGGGTAAAGAAATGAAGGAGTAAAAGTGCGTGAGACAGTATGAGTTTGAGGTGCCCTGTTAAACAAAAAAGGCCTCGCTTGTAAGTTGTAAAAATGATAAGAATATCATTACTTTTTCTATATTATGCACAAAAGTGCAAATAGAATTGCTTCTGTTTAAGAGTGGACTAGACCTTAACAGAGAGATGGTCACATTTTATGATTGACTACAGGCAGACTGCTTCTGTAAATTGTAATATGCAAGGAATTAGAATGTTATTAATATTCTTCTAATTTTTAGATACAATTGAAAGAAGACTACTCACTTTGAACTAATGAAGATTAAATATTTTCTATCCTGGTCACGATTGCTTAATATTTAATATCATATTTTTTAATGTAATATTTTATTGGTAAAAACACTCTTCCCAAAAAAATCTTGCTTGAATGGTAATAATAAGAAAGCGAGCAATTTTATTCGAAAGCATCAAGTATAATTAATGTACTTGAATACGTAAGTGTACGTGCGTATAACTTATAACTTTTAATCATATAACTTTTGTGCGTCCTTTAGATATTTAAGAGCTTTGGGATATTTTATTTTTGTAATAAGTTTAATAGTATATTTCTAGTTCAAAATGTTGAATATGAAATATGTTTATCTTTCCTAAAGAAAAACTTTGTACTTCCCTGAGCAAACTTTTGGTATGGTATATAATCGTAAAGCAAACCTTATAGTGGAGATTTCATTCAGTCATCTTTTTATTATTAATTATTGCTTGCGAAAACTGACTTGATATCACAAACACTGAAGCTACCAACAGGGATTTTGTTCTCATATTCAAATTACACCAATTCTTGGAAAATATCCTTCCATGCTGCTCACTTGCTTCGGGCAATTACATATAACTTAACGCGGTAGTTAAAAGGTATAAATAGCAGAAGAGCTGCTTGAAACAAACCTAGTTTTTTTCAAGATGCCAAGGTACCTAAATAAAAGTACAAATTGGAAGCATGCTTGAATTGGTGCAATAAATACTATAGAATAGCTGTTTACAGGTAATGATGATGTTACAAGATTTTTTTGTAATTTCAATGTTTTTCGCTACAAAAATGCGTTTTAGCAAAAACATTTACATATATCATGCTCCATTATTTTCCTTAAATATATTCATGTGTTGTATGTGTTGCATTGTATAGGCAGTACGGATGATATTTTTCAAAGTAATATATATAAATATGCGCATAGTTATGTTCAGGTATGTTCTGTACTTGTGTACATAATGCTGGAAGTAGTAAAAGTCATCCAACTGTGCAAATCCCAATATAAGTAATACATGCTAGCAGCAACATTATACGTTTATTAAGTGAATTTGATTGACTAAAGATATTTTAAGATGCATATAAATTATTTTTTCTTAAAAAATGTACCTATCTAAAAAGTAAGTTTCATAATTTGCGCATATTCTATGAGATTGAACTACAATTTAGTACTTACATTATTGGCAGTGATAATCAAGTAATGGAGGTAATTTAAGGTCGAAAGTAGAAAAAATAGCCACGAAACTCTTCGCATGTTTATTATTATGATGACGCTGTAAGTTTTCATGATTGTTTTCATTTTAAACCGTTCTGCCTTTTTGCCTATTAATAGCATCAACAATAACCACCACCATCAATACATTGTATCATTACTTTGTAAAGCACAAAAGTTGAATCTCAAATTGAGAAATTACGCATTAGCAGCAGCATTTATGCCAATGAACCTGACACTTGTGCTGCTACGTCGTGGTGGACTCAATGGGTTTTACCTGTGCTTTTCAATTCTCCACTTTCAAAACAGTCACTTGGTTAGGTTGCACAGCAAAAAGTAATTTAGCAGGTGTGTAGACCACGAGAGAATTATTATTTTTCATCATTACCTTACTCAAAGATTACTTTTGTAAATATAATAAACGGGAGGAACTGATGAAACGATTTGTCGAATAAATTTTTTCGTCAAGGGAGTTGCTGCTATTATTACTAGGCACCACTAGACAGTCTAATAGTGTGATCAAACGGTTTGATGAATGTTTCAAAATGTCGTAATGTTTTAGTCATCATAATACGCTGTGATTGCATCACATCACTATAGCATAACACCATTTCATTTATGACCATTTCAATATTAATGTTTTCAAAATGAAAGGAAACTACATTGACTTATTCGTCGATTTAATAAATAGGTACACAGTTTTGTTCTGCATTGATAACGAAATTGTACGCTCAAGGTTTTACGACAGACTACAAATTTTTATCTGTTAGTGGTGGGGTCACCAAGAGGTAACCTCTTCTGAGACATTAAATTTAAATATTTAATATTACATAATAGTACGAATTCTTAGTTTGCACAAATTCAAAATGTTATTTATACAGGTAAGCTCATTAATGAAAATGGATAGGATAGGTATAAATGTTTTTTGTTTGTCTGAGCAACAGACGTCATTGCCTATTCTAAAAATGACGATGTTAATGAATTTTTATTCAAAATTAATTTTCGTGCTGAGATATGTAACCATACTTCAGAGATATATGTATGGTAGGTAAAATTTACGGTAATTGTTTTCAAGCGAAACATGAGTACATTTCTGTAATTATCATCTTTAATAGTGGATGATCCCATTTTAAGTACATAAAAAGTAAGAAGCATCCATATAAACATTAAGAAAGTTAGTGCTCTTAAATACTCATCAATGCCATGGCATCATACATTTATCTTGTAGCAATGCATGTGCACGTACCCGAAATTTTCTTTAGAGAAACAACTAGTGTGTAAAAAGATTCTTGATACTTAAAAGCTGAAGTACTCTTGACCATTCAAAGCAAACTAACCTTAAAATGACCTTTCCTAAACTGTCCCTTTACAATTGCTTCATGAGTAATTTATTATAACGAAGTCAAGATTTTAACTGAATTGACAACACTGTCATATACAATGGCTATTTATATGGTATGCGATGATAGATATGGGTTTCTGAATAACACTCACGGATGGACAATTTCATCTTTATCCACTTTCGTTGTAGCTACATTAAAATATTAAGTGCTCATACTTGCTCTTCTCACATAAAATTATTAAATTACAAGCATGCTGTTGTAATTCTCTAATATTTTGTTTAACCGCTCCAGTTAAAAAATCAATTTAAATTTTTGATGAAGTGGAGCAATAAAACACAGTCACGAAATCCAAGCAATTAACTGCTTACAAATGACCATCCTCTCTAGTGAATGCTTGGCGCCATGCATGACTAGTAAATCGTAAATATAAAGTAAAACCAATCAATCAGCAAAGTAAACATTTTCATTTGACTTAGCCGACATGATCTTTAACTGATAGAAATTTGCAACTTTAGCGAATTCAAAACGTAATTTACATTTTAATTTCAATTTCTAAATTGCGGCCTTTCTTTGCTGCTTCTCTTTTAATTGTCGAATTCGTTTTAGAAAACAAAACATTTTCAACATGCTGCAAATTACGTTTTATTGTTCCCCAATATTTTATTGTGCTCATATGTACAATAGCATCATTTTATTTCAACAAGTTCAGTGGGTCCTTGAGAAATAAATGTTGAATGGTATATTAAAGGGCTACCAGCAAGTTAATTAACACTCTAATTTCAAAATGACTTTTAACAAAGCCGTTTTTCGTCTCATGTTTGAAACCGTGGCGACGACAGCAAGGAACTTTAGGTAATTTATATTTCACAAATTCATTGCCAAGATGTCACCTTAAGTTTGCTCTTGTGATTAGCAATATTGTTATCCTTGTTCACATTTCATCCTTCCTTCTGAATGTCTAGGGCTTTACGTGATCGTTACACATATGTATCTATTTATTATTCCACCAACCAACATCAAAAATTGCAGCCACTACTATAGTACAAGCCGCTCATGCGTTGCATGCGTAATATATTTGTGTACATACAAAACTACCAAAAAAGTAGTGGATTATGCAAAGCTGCATTCTTTGTTGTATTTATGCAACAAGTAGACAACAGGATTATCTGTCGCTGTTTTATTCTGACATTTTTCAGAGCGTTTTTTTTGTGTATCCTTGACAGTAACTGCATAATAATCAGCGTAAAAGATGCAATTGAACAGGAACAAGTCAATGCTAATAGATAACATGTACGTTATCAATGATTTTAAAAATGACACGAGTCAAGTTGCGTTGCACTAGTAGTAAAGTGAGGAAAACCATGAGAAATATTACCGGCAAATTAAGGTGACTAGATATGTATAAAAAATGTAGTGAGCATTCTGTATTTTACACTACCTGAAGGTGCTGCTGTACCATTTTGATGAATCATGATTTGCCTACTTATCTTTTTGGTAGGTCCTATAACAAGCATTCATTAAATGTGAAAAGATGTGCTCGTTCACAAACCGTTTTGTGACGTTGTTATCTATACAATGCGGTGTATGCGGTATTGACTAGTCAGGTTGAGAAGTTGTCATTTTAAACATACAGTAGTAGCGTTTTTTCTTAAATAAATACATTTTGTTCTATCAAATCATATATTTGGTTTGTTAACTTTCTACAGCAGCTAAGCAGCTTTAAGCTGAAAAGTAGACATTGCTGCACCACATTCCTTTTTTTCTGCAGTGCGTTGTGGTTTTGAAAGGTTTTCAAAAAAGATGGATGTGCAATATTACTTTAGAAGAGGATTATCTCCCAGAAACTGTGGATTACCGTAATGAATACTTTTAATTTTCTTGAGAAAGACTTTAGTTACCTTTCTTGTCAAAAAAAAAA
>JAHZMT010004659.1:0-36660 GCA_027743785.1 Sinhomidia bicolor | reverse complement strand
AAAGAGTCCTCCGGGCAAAGTGTCATCCGGGCTTTTAAACCCTTCCGGGCATTGTTCCTCCCGGGCATCCGGCCGGCACCGAGAAGAGACAAAGGACAAACTATTATGAATTTAAAAGAGAACTTGACTGACAAAAAATATAATAAGCGTCCTCTTGTTAACGTTAACACCGTATAATAGAGACTTGGTTTTACTTTCAATGAAATGAGTTTCAGCAGCTTGTGTAGCATAGGTACATACATATCATAAATACCTATTATGACTATTATGAGTGTACAATATAATATAGCGTCGGTTTCCTGATGATTGCATACCTATTTAAGTTTGATAGGGTAATGAGCAACATACTTTGAAGAAAACGAATGACAAAATTGATAATAATTCTATCTTCAGAAATTTCAATGATTAAAATTTTTAATGTATAAATCTTTACTTTTGTATCCATATGTGTAGTATGTACTTACAAAGCGTATTGCATGCATAACTAATATAACTATACACATTATCAAGGTATTTGTTATATCTCTAATAAGAAGTACATATTAATGTTTATAATTTACATTTACATTTTCACCTGTAAAACAGTCCGTCCGGAAACGGGAAATAAAGAGTCTAGCCTAAACAATAATTATCGTCAATTCAAAAATGTTATCATCTGCAAGCAAACATGTTAAGGGTTGTATGCAAGACCAAACAACTGTAAATATAGGTTTTGGTTTTAGCTAAGTAGCAAAGTTACTATTTTAGGATTGACAATATCTTTTTAATATGTATCTTTTTTACGTGACTATGCTCTCAAATTTTCAATGATCATTCATTTTTCATTTTGAGATTTTAGTTACAATTGAAATAATTTTTCAATATAATTTAATGCAATACATAGTTTATCCCAAGATGTTCAAGTTACATAAAACATTCTTTACCGTAATAAAAAGAAAAGACCATGACATTGAACTAATCAAACCTCTGAAGAATTCCATCCAGATCCAGAGCAAATGTATAATACAATATGGACTTATTTTTTACCAATTTTATATGAAAAGTTTTATACTTTAATACCAGTGCAATTAAGAGATTTTTGTATGCATGTGTAAAATTTTTTTGCCCAACTCAGACCCATCATTATATAAAAATATGACAACTGTTTTGTAAACGTAGCACATGAAACTTGCCATGCAAGCCCAAGCGTCTCTGATTTCGTCCCGGGAATTCTCCATAATCAGTGCTTTGTCTGTTATGTGGGAATGCAGTGGTAGTGGTGGGTACTCCAACCCATCCCTCTCTTCTTTCTTCGTACGAGTACTCAGTCCAAAATCACAAAAGCTCTAAACAGTTTCAATCACAATCTTTTCTAGCGAGCGACCCTTCGTTTAGCTCTCTTGTTATGGAATTTGGAGGGACTGCAGTTTTAGAGGGACAGCACAATAATGCAAGCAGTCCTGGCTGCATTCCTTCCTGCATGGTATAAAACATGCATTCTTTGCATCGCTTTATCATACAAAACATGTCATATATCTCACTGGCTTCAGTCATTCAAAGTTTTAAACCTTATATGTAGGTACATATATCTGCAAGTTGAGCGGACAAGATATTTTTTCACGTTTTATGGCAATCAATCCGGTGTTTTCGAATGGGTCAGCAATATACAAAACAATCTTTTATTTTACCATTAATGTAAATTTACACAGTGACTAGAAAGAGCTCTAATATAGAGTATACACATGTAATATAATCTTGAACTACGGGCGTTATTATATTAAGTAATATTTTGATACGATACTTTACGTCCAATATATATCAAGACTGACTACTGAAAATGACCATCATCAGAGTTTGATGATCAGTGATCAAACAATTATGTGTATATCAATAATTGTAAGTACTAAATGTACACATACATTTAGCACATTTATTGTTAAATAGACAGTTCGAATATTTCCATGCTCATGTATGCATGCATTTTGATTTTGAGATTGTTTATAATTTTTTAGTCATCTCAATAAAAGCTGTATTGCGTTCCAACGTAAATAATAAATGTATGCCCTGTACTTTATACCTTTTCGCAGTATCGTTCTATGCTTATTTTAGTTTATTTATTTGTAATTCAATTTTTTAGTTTAAAAGTTAAAAGATTAGTTAAAAACAAAATCAATCCTGTAGATCGCATATTCGATATCACCTTATCAAATTTAAACTGAAGCTAATGCATGTAAAACATTCAAATAACCTACCAGGATCATGTTCATCCTTATGTTTTTTCATGGAGCCAAATAAGCTATTCATGGTGGTGCATATTGTATGCATTTCTGCGTTGTTGACAACAAATTCATGTGTATACATTATGCTTCCTCAAATATACGTTTGGTGACGTTTTCTATTAAAAGCAAGTTATTTTTAGTAAGATACTGTCACTTTATACATCCCACTTACTCTTGTCGGTTTTGTCCTACATGCATAGTAAACAAGAGACAAAGAAAAATGTAGCGCTGTGTCCAAGATAAAAATACATATACGACTCCGAATATTTTTATCTAGTCCTAGTTTACAATATGGGGTTTAATTTTGATGTTGATTAGTGTCTAATAACAATTATTCATTTTCCAAGAAGACAGGTTTGTTGTCTCTACTGTTTGTCTGTTAACAAATAACAATAACTTTAAATACAATGAATGAAGGTAGAAACCTGAAATCTGCGCACACATTTATTGTCTTATGTAAGTAAGTATATAACATATTGTACAAAGGTAATCATTATAGGCACATACATATATGGATAGAAGTGGAGGGCAACGATAACGATAAAAGAAAAGAAATGTATTCGCTAAACAATCAATTTCTCCATAAACCTAAAAATGCATGCATTGTCGCTTTGTACACCTCTCTCTACACCGGTGCAATTAATACCCCTTCACCTCGATGCTGCTTGCTCATATACGTGCACAACTTTTAGCAGACAAATTTTTAAAGCTTTGTCATATCGCAATATAAAGTATTTTTTTATCTAACTGGAGAAGAATATGAGAGCTCAACGGTGATGGTGGCAATAAAGGGAGCGAAGAATTGTGTGAAAGTGTGGATTCTTCTGACTTGCTGCTGTAAATTCATTTTAGTGGGTTTCCAAATAAAGCCCAGTAAAGGAGCCAAAGTAAACCTTTGTTCATGGCTTGATAGTTTGTGTGGGGGCAACAGCTTGTTGGGCATCATCATCATCCGTCAGTCAGATGCTTTGAACAACAGAGAAACAGAATCTTCCACACTCTACACAAAACCTCAATATGTAGTTTCATGTAAATCCTACTATTTCACTTTACCATTATTATTATCATTCACAATAATAATTCTACTCATTCATCCTGTCCGTCCAGCTTTAGAGAGAAGCTGTTCTACATGAAAAGTTCTCACATGTGATGGACTGACTCTGTTTGCAGTCTGCTTATACACATTACCTAGTACTAGTGTCGTCTACATCATATTACAGAGAACGATTTTACATTATAAACAAGTAGCCACAAAAAACCTGAATAATGATTATTATCATCATCATCATGAAAAAATTATATTTTGTATACATGAATGAGGAGACTGCGTATGTATCAGTATTCCCTATTCCCTATCCATTTTGGCATAATCCCCTACAAAAACCTTTCATATGAAAAATTGTACATAGCGTTGCATGCATTTAGAACTAAACATTCAACATTTTATATGGGAAAATTGGGCTCTCTTCTCTTGGTTTTACTTTACTAACACATTGACAGACAATTTTTTTACTCTGCTGCACATGACGATATATGCGATGTTTCTTGCAGTAAGCAGTATATTTAGGGTTTTGGTTGGTGTTTTCATTTCATACCTTCTCGAGAAGGAGGGTGAAGTAGAGTTTATTAACTTCACTTGGCTCCCTGGCTCTGGATTTTGTTCCCAGTTCCCACCAACTCTCTGCACTTGGTATACATTTCTCGTATGAACAAATGATCACATCATAATCTACATCTGAAGGAATAGGCGCTCGCGGTCCCAACTTGCCACAATTGAATAGGTGCTTACAGTGTTGCTCTTTAATTTATCAGTGTTATCTATCATCAAAGCCAGTGGTTATTTAAAGACTTCCAACATTAACTCTTTTTAAAATTTGAAGGTGCTCATCATTAATTGAAGTTGTGTGTGTATGTGTTTATGTGAAACGTGTGAAATAAGTTGGAGAACAAAGTCTGCATGCTAATAGTAATACATGCTCACCCGCTATATGAAATTTGGGTATTTATATGAATGACCTGCATTAACCTCTTAAGTGAAGACAATAAATATGAGTTAAAAAGGTGATGATTTTAATGTATTTGGTTTTAGCTCGATCTTTTTAATTTTAATTGAATTATACAGGCATGCTATATATACACCATGCAGTATTACCACAAGTAAAGGGTTGTTGTATGCATTGATGTGTCATGCATCTGCACAATGCAGTGCGTTTCGCGCGTATGAAATTTTACCATACACTTTTGCATGAAAGATGGTTTCGATTTATGAGAAACTTTAAAGTTTAAGTTAAAGCGGTTAAAAGACGCACTGAATCATGAAAAAATGAACTAATTTGAAATTTGTATGTTATCTTTGAATTTTGTACAGGAAGTTGGCCAGAGAAAGTGCGAAAATTTACATAGATTTTGTACGGAATTCTGAACACAATTCCGAACAAAACAATAACCACAGTCAAACACGACCCTAAAGGCTTATCATACGATTATAAAACTACAAGATAAATTTTGTCACTTCCTTCGAGAATGTTGACCAGAAGGTAATACATAATGATTTGTTTTGCTTCAGTAGCGGGTTGTAGCTTGATTCATTTTACATGAGCGACATATCTGTAAATATAGCTTTTCATAAGTAGTTCGATATCCTGTAGTGCGCACTATGGTGTTATGTAAATCAGCAGAACATGCTATTTTTCGCTTCTGATGGTAAACTCTAAAGTACAAAATGTTATTTTGTCAACAGTTCGTACAGTACTTCGTCTCGAAAGTCGTTACCAGCAGTCACAACTAGGAGTCGCAAGAGAAAGTCAAGTGTACTTCAGGTATGCAATAGTGAAAAACAGTTATGTAAGCTTGTGAAGCGTAGTTTGTGTGCTTTTCAAAGTGATTTTTTTGTACGCACGTAGTTGACAGAGACAAATTCTTTAACTTAATTTTACAGGATGATGCTGTGATGGGGGTGACTTACGAACAAGATGGAAAGGCAGATGCTTACCTTAGGGAGCTACGGAGCAATGAAACTGTAGAAGACTGTTCTGATCAGTACCAGCGAAGGACACTGAGACGGAGGTCATGCAATAGTAGATCAAGTAGTAGGTCTGGTTTTTCGGATTTTAGAAAACCAACAGATCTAGAATGTGGCTCTACACTTTCTTGCGTGTCATCTACATGCTCCTCTTCCACCGTGTCAACAACAATACGGAGACGTTCAATGCGAAAGCATGCGGGCTCTGACGCAGAGTCTCTTCTTAGTACATTAAGTATAGATGATAGTTTAAGTGGAAGATCTACACCTCCTAGAAGCAAAATTTCCCTTTGTAGTAACAATGGAGCACCAGCCAAAGCCGTCATTGATCCCAGCAGACCTTCTCCACTTCCTCCTGTTACATTTGGGGATCATAAACAGATATGGGAGATGATGTGTCTTACCGATTGTAAATACATGAAAGATGCCAACCTCTTTAGGAATCATCCTGTGCTTACCCCTCAAATGAGATCCATTCTTTTAGACTGGGTAATGGATGTATGTGAAGCATATCACTTACACAGAGAAACCTTGTATTTAGCTGTTGATTATTTAGATCGCTACCTCGCCACTCAAAACAATGTTCTGAAGAACCACCTTCAACTCATAGGTATGCACATAATGGCTTCTTTACTATTCTTTACATACCTATATACATGAATACGAAAGCACTACTGTGTCAACGACAAATGTCACTCTTTCTAAATCGTCATGTTTATTTTTTTTCTTAGGTATTACATGTCTTTTCATTGCTGCTAAAATGGAAGAAATTTATCCTCCAAAGTTGCAAACTTTTGCATATGTCACGGATGGAGCATGTTCAGAAGGGGAAATATTAGATATGGAATTAGTAGTAACCAAAGCCCTTAAGTGGAAGCTCACCCCAATGACGCCATGTAATTGGGTTAACGTGTACCTTCAAATTCTCTCAATTCTTGCAAGAAAAAGTTACCATACTCGCTCAACTAGTGAAGCTATAAGATCCTTTCGTGATAACACGGATGCTAGAGGGAGTGAAGACAAGAACCTTACAAAAGTCCGTTATGAGGGAGTCGATTTCGTCCGAGCTATTCGAATTATAGACTTGTCAATTTTAGATGCCAATTCGCTTCAATTCAGTTCTTCACTTTTAGCTGCCACTTCCATTTACCATACTAAAGGTACGTCTGTTTTTTAAAATTATAAATCGTCAATGATAAATTTGGTTTTTTGATCCGAAATTTTTATATTCAAATCTAACATATTTTTTTCACATTTTAATTACGATATTAGGAAGGACTGCAGCAATGGCCGCCAGTGGCTTTTCATGGGATCAAATAGCTCCTTGTGCTCATTGGATGGCCTCCTTTGCAACGGCGGTTAAAAAAGAAGACGTGCCGGATGTCTTGCCGACTATAGAAAACGTTGCTGATGAAATGCGGCATTTGATTCATTCGCATTGCGTTAATTTGGATTTACTGGTACGTCACTGGCAAATACTATCTTCAAAGTTCTTAATTACGGCTTTCTTTACGTTGCCAATCCTAAAAATGTCTTTGTTGATTTTTCCAGGATAAAGCGCACTTATTGGCAAGCACAAATAAAGTTTGCAGTCCTATAGCTCATTCTGATGGACTCGTAACGCCTCCAAGGAGTGAAGAAAAGCATCAGCGTCGCAGGAATCGATAACTTTTGATTTTGTAGCAAGTATTAAAGATAATTAAAAATTAAATGCATGTCTTGTATTTATTACACACCTTTTTGAATATAGCTATACAAGAGTTAACAGCATACATACTTTCCGTAACTAACTTTATTCGTTCAGAAAGCGTTTTATGTTGTTGTCCTTGTTGCATTTTTCAATTGCATGTTAATAATAAATGGGTATATATTGAAGAGAATAATGTAGTTGTTCTTTTATCAATGTAAGTGTTCAAAGTTATTTATTGTCAATATTGTTAATGTTTATGTGCCTTTTAAAATATTATTTATTGATTTTTAAAATGTTTGAAGCAGTTTTAAAACGCGTGATGTGATGTACATAAATTAAGTAAAAAACATAAAATAATAATAATTTATATAAAAGCACGTTATAGTTTATATTTTAAAAAAGAAATAATAATAGTTGGAGAATATTGCATTCACATAAATTTGCTAAGTGAAGGTTGGCACTAATTATTCAGCTACTACTTAAATGCCTAGTAGTTGCAGTTTACGTAATATAAGAAAAGTACCTCTCAATCTTACCTACCACAAGATATAAATGATCGATTAGATGAAACAACTAGTCTCTAGCACATAATCTATCTACAGTATGCCAGGCACATTTTGTGGAAAGAATTACAAAGACAATAGTCTATTAATAATAATAATAATAGGAATGTAAAATATAGATATGCATTTTGTGACCTTATTTATGTAATATTTTAGTGTTATTGTAGTACTAACAATATTCAGCAGAGCAAAGAAATGGATGAAGAAAAAAAGTGTTACTGACAGGAAAAGTGTTTTTACCCCTTACATGTGATGTGCTGAAACTTACACGATGGTTTGTTGCACTAGAGTACATTTTCTTGAATGTGAATTATTGAAAAAATGGGTAGATGGCAAAATTTGGGTTGAATTTACATTATAATACACCTAAAAATTATCTAAACATTGTTCCATGTAAATGATGATTGCAATGATGGCAAAAAAGGAATTATAATACTGCCACTAATAATAAGTTCGGGTAGATTGCCCAAAATAGAAGTCCTCTGCATTCGGACAGTTACATTCATTTTTAGCACAACGAATTTCTGTCCTTTTGCGTGACGGGACGCTGCATTACCAAATCTTTAAAATTGTGCTTGGTGCTTTCTCCCCAGAACTTATAACTTTTATACTCAACAGAAGCAATAACTGAAAATGACAAAAATAACTACCTAATATTTTATGTATATTATATGTATGAGAACAGCCTTACCATATCAGCAGAAATATTTATCTTACCGATTTCCAATAAAGTACAACAATTTGAAATAAATAAAGTATGTGAGTGTAAAATGTATGCAAAATATTTAATACTTGTTGCTCATACCATGATTAGTAAACGATCATCATTCATTCATTTTAATAGTAATGATACCTACGAAATGAACTATCGTGCATGGAATGAAAGCAGAAAATGCTTATCTTTTTAAAAAATGAATTCCTCTATATTACTAGAAAAAAACGAAATCTATGCTGATGTTCTATTTTGTTTAAAAATACTATGTAATGATCTACATCTTGTCCAATGTATAAATTCTCCAGCAGCATCAAAGATGAGAGATGGATAATTGAATGAAAAATGTGAACAATTGAATTAGTGAATGATGTAATGAATTATGATATACTATTTTACTACGTACAGTTAAATCATATATATAAGTAAGTACTTTCGTACTTAACACAATACACAAATTACATCACAATTCACAATAATATTGTTATGCTTTTTTATCATTACAAAGGTAGTAAGTATGTCGAATACAAGAATTAGCATTAATTTTTTTTCGTTAAAATAATAGCAGATATATATATATATATATATTGATTACATTATAAAACATAATTGTAGGAGAATATTTAAGTTCTAGTCCTAATCAGCAGCAGATTGTGACTGCATCACTCAATATTTTTTGATCATACATTCGCCAAAAAAAGATTCCATCTTTAAATTCATTTCATACAGCATTGAAGAACAAGTACATATAATTAAATATTTTGAACTACCGCCGTATTGATATAATATGCATACCTATGTACATATACAAGTTTATCATAATTGCTATTATTATAATTCTGTTTCATTTACTCATTTTCCTGATTCAAACTATGATAATACTTAGAAATTACATTATTTGTTTTGACTAAGAATTCGACCATTGAAATCAGTAATCAGTACGTTAGATATTTTTTAAAGATGTTATACCTACCTATGTAAATGTAGACAAAGTCAAATCGAAAGATTGGATAAATGAATAGAGCTTAATAACACCATCCTTTTTTTACATATATATGTATATGCTACAAAATTCGTTCTATATAGCAGTAGAACGCAAGAAAACCCAAAATGATCTGCAGCTCAGTAGGTTATTTTATTATTTACACATTCATCCTTGGTTCATCCATTTATGGCATCCACACATCTTAAATTATAGACTGCTTACAGTACAACGCGATTTGAAAGTAAAACAACAAAGAAAATATAACAAAAATGATAAACATACATTCTAGTAATCAGTGCTGAGTGTTTTCCTTGGACATCCACCTAAAACGCGGTGCTTTAAATTTTAGTAATTTTACATACAGTATACTGTAGACTTGGCGAGCACTTTGTATTTATCTTTAAACTAACGCTTTATCACGTTAAATTAGGATTTTCATTTAACATAAAAAGATTTGATTGGTTTTTATACAATGCGTGGGATGGGATTCTTGCAGTTGTACAGTACAACAACATAATAATTAATCTACCTACCGATAGTAACAACAAAATTGTGTATGTATTCAAGTTGATTTCAGTGTAGCGTAGGGTTAATCCATTCAAAAAACTAAGATTGCCAAAAAGAAAGCGTACATAATCATAGACTTGGGCAAACGGTAAACGAGAGGATAGTAGTACAAGCATGCCTCTGTTGAATGTTTGAACCAAATTTTCAACAGCAACCACTTCCTGGACTTGAGCCAGGACCTCCACTAGGAGAAGCGGGACTGGTGGGCGAGTGCTGAGGTCCGATTTTGATTCCATTTGCCTGTTAGAACCAAAAATAAAATTGCAAAATTTCATTTTATAGTTGAGTAAATCCAGTTGTTTATATTTACATACTATTTCACGTACCTCATTATTGATGTCAAATACTCCTTCCTGGATTTTCTCATATATTTCCTTAGCTGTGTTGATGAATGCTTCTTCAACATTGGCAGCCGTTTTTGCAGAGGTCTCCATAAATATCAAGCCATGCTCACGAGCAAAAACTTCACCCTCCTCTTTCTTTACTTCACGTCTTGACTCCAGATCACTGTGAAGAAAACAACGGATATTTCATTATTAAATACCCTAACCACTCTATGACATCTCAAGTAGATATATAAAAAATATGTGGGCAAGTCTTGAAGTACAAGTTTTATAATTGTAAGGGTAAGCACCTTTTGTTTCCGATCAGCATTATAACCATGTTAGAATTGGAATGTTGACGGGCATCCTCCAGCCATGTGGTCAAATGATTAAACGTATCACGTCTTGTGATGTCGTAAACTAGAAGAGCTCCAGCTGCACCACGATAATAAGATCTAGTTATAGACCGGAAGGCTTCCTGTCCTGCCTGAGGAGATATTGATAAAAGAAATTTAACTTTAAGACCATTGCACGTAACTTTTTTTAAATGTATGTAGGTATGTACAATAAGTTAGAAATCAAAATATAGTATTCCTACTGTATCCCAGATTTGAAGTTTAATTTGTTTGCCATCAATAGTTATCATGCGAGCTCCAAACTCCACACCTGTCATTTAAAAAATTGATGGTTGTTAAATATTCGTATAAACTATATATACATTATATTCTCTTGTACATACCAATTGTTAAATCATGCACGGGTTGAAATCGCTTATCCGTGAATTGCAAAAGAAGGCAGGACTTTCCTACACCTACGTACGATATAAACAGAATTTATAAATTTCAGTCAAGTTGCATTTGACTGCAAACAGTGGTCACGCATTTGAATTAATTCTTGAGCTTACCCGTGTCTCCGATGATGATGTACTTGAAAAGATATGCGTAAGACATTTTCACGTGTACAGTTATGCGGTATTGAACTTCAGGTTTTAATTCGTCGGATGCACTGCAACGATTTTTTCAGATCTACAAATCGTCAGGAAAATAATTTTTTAAATTTTTTATTCAGAGTTAGCTCTGTGATGTGATCAGTTATATTTTTCTTCTTGCCAATAAATTGTTATTTTTTATCAGCTATAGTTAATTTTGAATAACTCAAAACTGTTCAGTTTTTGGTAAAAGTAACCACGTCAATTCTAATAATTATTCTAAAACCCACGAAATGTTTAAATAAAACGTAATATTTTTTTAAAAATATTTCTAGTGAATATTCTTTTATTCGTTAAACATTCACAAAATAAAAAGCAACATAACGAATTGAATTAAATTTCTACTGAATTGAATTAAACCAGCGAATCACAATAATTTATTTTTAAATTCACCGTTTCAATATTCTAAGTCATTGTTTTTTTTGTAGAATGTTTTAACAAAATAAATCCTATCTTCTAAACAATAGATCTATATCTATTTTCTTAACCATCAAATTACTATAATATAAAATAGTATTTCACTTCACTGTCTAAAACTCCAATTTTTCGTTATGTTGTTTATTTTCTTTCGTGGAATGCTTAAATAAAATTCACAAATATTTAAAACTCCAAAACTCCCAATAATTTCACCATTTAACCTTCATGAATTTTATATCCTATTACTTTAGATAAATATGTTAAGCCAGCTTGCATTATTTTAAGAAGTTAGCACAATTTCAATGTAAAAAGTTAGTATTTTCTTGAATGGGGTAACCTGTGAATTTTACTTCTGAAATTTTAAGTCACTGTTTTCATACTTTTAATAATTTCCAAACCCATACAATTTGCAGGGAAAGCAGAAATTTACGATATTTAAACATGTTTTACTTTATAAGTGGTATAATTATATAGCTTTAAAAAACATAAACTAAAATTTAGTTACTAAATCATCTTTTGTCAAAATCATAAAGTTAATTTACAATAGGTAAACTCAGGAATTGATACACATAAAGAAGTTGTTGTATTGGACCCTTTTTAAACCAAAAAACGGTAAATTAATTTGATTTCAAGCATAATGAACTTGACAATATTTGTTGGCGTCATACGTATCGAAAACCTTCACCAATAACTTTACTTTTGACTTTACGAAACTATCGCTCAACTATATTCTTTCAGTGAACAAAAGCATTTCGAAAGAACTTTCTCTCAAAAATGAAAGCAGTGAAAACTCCCTATATACATATTACATCTAGTCATATTGAAAATTCCGTTGTAAACAGAAATCGACAGTTTTGAAGCTAACACGGTATTTAATCAAAAAACTTTCAGTTTTCTCTTGTTTTCTTACAAGAATATTTTGCCCGAATAATCAAATTTAAATTTTCTCTTATCATATTTTCTTCATCCCAAAAACCTACATTATTGCTCCATTAACTTTAATAAATGTTAGATTAGCTAGGTACTTAATTTTATTTGCCTATACAAAACAAAACGATGGGATATTTATAAACATCAGAATTTCATGGTGCAAAATAAATATTTGTGCAGTCAACACTTGGATACGCAGGTATATTTGTATTACGCATTACACAACACAGATACAACATGATCACGACTTTGTATTTATTTACATGCATCTTTTATCAAGTTTAGTTAGCTTTCTTAAAACTTGCTTTCTCTCACTATATCCAGCGTAGTCAATCATGGTCATTATTTAAATTAAGCAGAATAAAACCAATTTTACTCGCCACATTCACATATTATTTTGTCACAAAAATGTATATTTGATCTTGTGTACTGCAAACATTATATTTTACCTCACCTGTATCTTAATTTATTGTTCAATCAGTATCATCAATTTCCAATAAATACTTGTCTCACTTTTTTTCACAGGTTGAAAACTTTATTTTATGTTAATGTTAAAAATATCAAGTCAGTAACTTTTTTATATAAAAATTTGTACGTTTTACACAAAAAAAGCCTCACATGAATTCCGTGTATTTGTTAACTACAAAAAAAACTAATTCGTCTTGGAATATAATTTTTTAATGAGTAATATTACTTTGTGTAACAACAGGAAAGAAGAAATAAAAGAAGGTATGGCCCAGTTTACAAAGTATTGAAACAACTGGTTATAGTGTCAGCTGTTTGTTTTTACGCTTTGTCACCAAAAAAATCTAACCCTTTTATGCGTCTTCTTTACTTCATACGAAGAGATCACTTCACTACGTGTGCGTGTGCAAAAAACCTACATTTACAAAATGGATAAGGCTGTTGAAGATGATATCGATGATGATGATGACGATAAAAAAGGCAAAGTATGTGGATGGATACGATGATCATTCATTTGAACGAAAACAGCAGAATATTATTTAGTATGCATGATATTATTACTGTACTACTACTACAAATGGATATCTTTTGGATTTTGTTAGTGTTGCTGCTGCAAGTTGGACCGCTGGTCTTTGTAGTAGTAGTGGTAGTATCGTACAATATTTAAGTTGGATATGGTAGTCAGACACACAACGACAAAACTATACAGTACTAGTAAGTAGTGTGTGGTCTATCTGCGAAGCAAAGATTTTTCCACAAAAAAGTACTTTCAACTTTCTTCTTTGGTATGAATGGCGTATTGTGTATTTAAACTTTTTTTTCTGAAGGAAGAGAGAGAGAGATAGTCCACTTTTAGTTCACAGTTTGAGCTAAGGTTTTAAACAAGCCAAAATTTCTTTACTAGCAGCAGCAACAGCAATCAGATTTTTTTCCATGTATATTTGTATCTGCGCTTGGAGTAGTGGAGGGAGGATAGAGGTGGACTTGAATGGAATGACTCACACAACGTCACATCACGTCACGTTTTTCTCTAGAGTTCTCTCTATTATATGTTTGTGCTTTGTGCCCCTGTTCTACCTTTATATAAAATATTTATCTAAATCTGACCTACCTATAAGAGATTTTAAAAAATGTTTGGTTTGATAAATGTAGTAAAGTTTGTTTGGTTTGGGGTCTACCTCTACCTTTTACGATGATGATGGTATGATGAGTGATGATGTTGGAAAAGTATATGTTCTTTTCTTAAGCACTTGGTAGAACTGAAGATGTCAGCATTTTATTCGCAGAACTGGATGATGCTGAAGAAGGGCAATAATTTTGCTGAGAAGAAGATGATGAAAGCTGCTGGTATGTATGTTAATGAGATTTCAACTAAGCACATTTGTGTATCAAAATGTTTGAGTTGCGTTTTAACCAGATTGAATTAAAGAGAACGCTATTTTGACAAGTAGTTTTGTAGTATTGCTTACAGTAGTAGAAAAGTGTCAATGTGTGTTGAAGTGTATGATTATGATTGCATGTCCTGTTGTAACCCTCTTGACCAACAACTTAACTTTTTTTGTGGGAACACAATAGGATTTTGATATGAGAGTGACTCAGGCTCTACTCAACTAATAAAAGTGTGAGTTTCTGTCATGAAACCAATGATTCGTCAGGACGGGCAGACAAAGTGTTCTACTAATATGTCATGTATGTATGCATACTGCATACATGTATCATTTACGTAGCCGTATGTATGTTTGCATGGCTCGGAATTGGAATTATGTATTGGCAAAAAATTATTCGTTACATGATGATGATAATACTGGTACAGTTATAATAGTTATTATATGACCATGTAAAATGTACTTTGTCCTCTGGAGAATAAGAGTAATACGTAGTGGAACAAAATAGTATTCATATCATATTACGTAGAACAACATGGAATAGTTTTTCTTGTCCTCTCCTTAGTCGCTTTTAGATAGTTTTATTTTAACAAACAGGAGCCATACAGGCTGAAAATATGTTTACTTTACTACTACCATGGTTTATTAAAAACATTCCAACGTATAATGTTATTTTGCACTGATGATGTGGATTTACACATTAAGAGAAATTATAGCATCCTTGATCCTCCTTTCCAGCAGAAGCTTGGAGCACCTGCACTAGAAAACATATATCAGCATCCCGAATGAAAATTAAAATTACCCAGCAAAACATCAGTTTTGTATTAACGAGATAAAAAAGATTTTGTATGTAAGCTCTGCCTTGTAACAATCTTGTAAGTTGTAATCATTGTAGCTTAACAGAAGCTTAGGTAGCTTGCTAATTTGTTGTAGTGTTGCAGAGAGGAAAATGTCAGTGCTCTTTTCTTTTAATTACCTTCCTTCCACGAATACAAACCTCTTTTCCTGTTCTTTGCAATAAATCGATGTTATTTATTTTTTTAATATTTTGTTAATATAGGTATGTATATAGAATCTACGTATGCACTTTAATTATTTGTAAAATAAAATGTCCTCGAATTGCTTGTTAACTCTTCCAATTTCATGAGGAATTATAGGTAGTAGTTCCATGGGGCGACGTGCAACTTATTTTTTTTAAATACAAATACATACAAGCATTTATGTATGACGAGAAAATGCTATAATTATATTCTTTTTGTAAAAATCCTTTGCATGGCACGGGCGTGGTGGGTTTGTGACTGACTCCAGTATTATTTTCAAAAATGGAAAATTTTGCGTTGTGAACTTGAAATAAATTACAGATGGTAGACATGAAACAATACAGTATTTTTAAGAAGACAATAGTAATAATGACTATATTGTGTCTGCTACTTCTTCTCACGATGCTCCAAATAAATATTCTCCTTTCCTCATACCCAGAGGAGAACGTCATCATCATGGTGATTTAATCCCTTGTGCATACAACATGTACATAGTGCATACCTACCGATCCATTTGTCCGTCGCGTTGCCCCAAGATGATTTATATTAATAAAAGATTACAGGTGGATTCTTCCATTTCCAACTTGCATCGTTTGTGTACATCTGTTGCACCACTACTCGCTGGACAAACAGCTTTCCAGATCATTAATATTTTTAGAGTCTGGTCGTTTTTTCTCCTTTGTGCTTGTGTTACATACTCTAATCTAAACACAGACATAAACTAATGAAATTCTGCTGTGTTTGAATCTGTTGTCATATAGTCATGCACAAATCTGTGCTGCAGTATACCAGAAGCAGTAATGAATGACAATACAAGTTTAAGAGCAAAGACAAATCTTTTTTCTGCGTTTTTGCAGTGCATATCATATCTTGTTTCGTTTTCTTTTCATAGTCATTCGTCATCCATCATATAATCACATACACATAATCGTAATATTCCTCCCTATCGCTCTTTGCAGAGAGGAGATGACTTTTTAATCATTAACTTCAACTTCCACGGCACAGTCACTCTTTTACTGGCTCATTTTTCTCTATATACCATACAAGAACTCACCTTCGTTCCTTACCATATTAAGTATTATTACTAGTGAACATAGGAAAGCAAAAAATGGAATGTAAGTGATGGTAAATCATTGTAACAATATCTCTTTTAGCTCTCTCTCTCTCTCTCTCTCTTTACTCCCGTACGTACAAGATATAGTTTTTTTTTCAAAGAGGAGGATCTACCATAATACAGGTATACATGATATTCTAACAGAGACAATAGACAGGTTGCACTTGTGCCTGTCTGCCTTGACAAGAATACCTTTTTCAGTCATTTCAGTATCAAGGATTGATGATGAGATGAGAATACATATTTTTTGTTGTGGAGAAGAACGAAGAAAACCTAGTTGGGTTTTACAAGGCGTACATAAAAATTTTTTTTAACATTTTATTTTTTATATATGAAAAGGTGTACCCTCACAAGTTATAACTTTGCAGCGTAGTATGTTGTATATGATATTTTTTTATTTCTTTTAGTTATATCATTTTATTGTATGTGGTGGTGATGTGATGTACAAAACAAAGTTATGCACATCTTCAGCAGTATTTTTTATACATTATTATTATTATTACTATCATTATTGTACCTATCCTCTACAATCTCTCTAGGTAGTTTATATACATATATGTATGTATGTATATAGGAGGTACTAGCTAGGTACAGGTACGTTCTTCATACTACATTAAAAATGATCAGCGTGATGTGATAACTAATGATACAGCCAAGAGCCGACCATTCCCACAGGAAATTACCTATCAGCCACACACCAACTTCACACAGCAATTGTATAAAAAGAGATTTTTTAACAGAATAAATCTCGACTACTACTACAATATGTACAAACAAAATATAGTGAGTATGTGTGTATGCAAATGTAAAATGTAGTAATCATATTATTATTACCATTACCATAATAGTTTTTTAGTCTTGTGTGAAGTTTATATGTATACATATTCATACAAAAAAGTATTAATTTCCTAACTGCTAAAGTACTACCTGTGCTGCTGCCTCGTAAAAATGTAACATCGTTTGTTGTACGATCATATTTATTATGATGCTTTCTAAATTACTCATCTCGTTGTTGATGTAAAACCTCATTTTTTAGCACTTTTTACACACAAGTAATTTTGGCCGAAAACCAAAGACTTGGTAATAATAAAAATATAATTATCTTCTTGTAAACAGTTGTATATTATACTTTTCCATATAATATAATTAGACAGACAGTTTAAAACTTTTATCTTGACACCTTTTGTGTAATAACGTGCAGTGTGTACCGAGCACATTTTATTATTTGTGATAGTATTTAGACTTATTGTTATTACTACTACTACTTAAAAAGTAGAAAGTGGATATTTAATCTCGTCTAATAATATAATGGGCTATTATGTTTAGGCACACGCTTAGAATTAACAGCAAGCAGAGTTATCCAAAAATGTAGTACAAGTGTATACGTAATACAAATGTATAAACTGATTTAAAAGTATTTTTGCACAACACAGGATTATCATCCATCACGAAAAGGATCATTCCGCATTCCTGCCTCATAAAAATAATATTTTCTAATCGTGTTGGATTTCATAACACGATAAAATTTTGTAACGTTGTTCCAGTGATAAGTCTTGTGTATTTGAAACAAAAATTGGTATAATATCAGCAATAGTGAGTGAGCAGTGAACTTGAACCGAGTCCAAAAAGTGCACATATACTATCATTTATTTGTTATAGTACTTATGCCAATGCTCCGCACATATATCACCGTGTCAAAAGACGTGACGGAACAAGCTATGCAATAATTATGAAGCAGTCACTACGAAGTGTGTGCAACTTTTTAAAAAGTTTTTAAATTTTGAAATGTTAGCCAGAAGTACTTATGAAAGACTATCTTGGACGCAGCCATTTTAGCAATACGTTTTTTCTCTGCAAAAACTTTTAGTAAAATCTTTTTTAAAGATAAGCCAACTTTCAAACATTTTTGCGTTGTAAAACACAGAAAAAACATTCCTTCTTTAGTTAACCGTTAGTGAAATTATATTTTGAGAAAAGGCGACTGAAAACAGGATATGCCAAAGAATGTCAAAGAGTAGTAAAATTCCAACCACGAGGCTTTCCAGCCATGTGGAAATCAAAACCAAGGTAAAAGAAAGTACTCATTTTAAACTGATCTTATTAACTGTACATACATATGAAGGAAAGTATGTAAGTACGCATTGTTATTTGCCAATATATTTAATCAAACTATTTATTTAATTTTAAGTTTGAGGCCGAGTTTAGACGGTTTTCAATGGAACGTGTTTCAAAACCAACATTTGAGGAGTTTAAAACACTCATTGAGAAATTACATCACATGGAAGACATTCCATTTCTGATAAGTTATACTGACCCAAAAGACGGAGATTTACTTCCGATAAATAATGATGATAACCTGCTTCTTGCCTTACAAAACGCGCGGCCACTATTAAGAGTATTTCTTCAGAGGAAAGGAGACTCCCAAGTTGACCTAAACGGTTCCACGAATAAATCTCGAACGCTAATTTCATCGCTTCTCACGCCTAGACAAAAGTCTACGCACCATCCTCTTACAATATCAAATCCTCAAGATTTTAGACAAGTTTCCGCCATCATTGACGTAGACATTGTTCCGGAAACTTGCAGGAGAGTCAAGCTGCTTAAACATCAAAATTCAGATAAGCCATTGGGATTTTACATAAGAGATGGAACCTCCATTCGTGTAACACCTCATGGTCTAGAAAAAGTTCCTGGAATTTTTATCTCCAGGTTGGAAATCTATATATACATGAAGCCCATTCAAACAACAGCATGTATATTATGTTAATGCATTTTACTTTTGCAAACATTTTAGGCTGGTTCCCGGAGGTCTCGCAGAATCTACCGGTTTGCTAGGGATCAACGATGAGGTGCTGGAAGTAAATGGAATCGAAGTAGCAGGGAAATCTCTTGATCAAGTCACAGACATGATGATAGCCAACAGTTCCAATCTTATTATAACTGTGAGACCAGCCAATTACCAGTACTTAACACCGCGACGAGGTTCTCTCACAAGAACATCGCAAATTTCGGCAGGTTCGCACATATCAGCGGGCTCGCAGCAATCAGGTTCTGATGATGACAGGTAAGAAAAAATTCTTTGTTGAAAAGTAAAAGTAATTTGTGAGAAACAGGGGGTATTTTTATAATCTTATTTGTATGGTTTTATGTAGGTACGACGTGGATGAAATCAGAGATTTGACTGGAATACAGCTTGAGGATAACACTGTGTCATCAAACCCAGCGACAAACAGCGATGAGTTACATCTGTAGCAGGAGGCGCACAAGATTATTCTTATACTTTTTCAATTCCAACCAAATTAAGGGAGAAAGAAGGAAAACAAAGGAGCAACTAATTATACGATCTAATATATCGAATGTGTCAATTCGCGTCGCAGTTTACCACATTACAAGGCTTGAGAAGAAGTTCCAAAACACGTTATAAGTAATAAATACATACATAGGTAGTCTAATAATAATAATTGAACCATGATCCAAATGTAAAATTTATAGTTAGTTGTTGCATGTAAGGGACGTACGTAATACATGCAGGGTTAATGAAATCAAACTTAAAGTTGCTAAAATACAGATACATATATATAATATATACATGGTTAGCTACGACAAGTACAGTTAACAGAAGTATATATATCTACCTACATAAACGTTAGAGTCATTTTCATCATGGTGGGCTAATTAACAACCTGAAGTGTATTACATGAAAACAATCATATATATTTAACAGCCTTTTTTAGAAGAAACGTGATTTTTATCAATCTTCCAACAACTGTAGAGTACTTAAATAATGATTAAAGTGATAATGATCATATACTACTGATATAAAAAAACAATATACTACTTTTTTCAGTTTTAGCAAACCTGTACTGTTATATATAGTTATTGTTATTTCGTTTGTTACTGTTTGTAAAAAGCTTTCATTGTTATGTATTATTAATAATCACAGGATTATTTAACACTGTTTTTAAGTAGGCTGCTTAATTTCCTTAAAGAAATATTCAATTTAACTAAGTTGTTATATAATAAATATAGGCAATTAAAGCAAACGTTATATTGATGTAAACAAGACGTCTAGAATTTCATAAAGACGATATATATGCTAACAACTTACTAAAATTAAAAATTAAAGCACGCTATAAGAGGGGTCTAAATATATATACATATATATCTACTTGTTGCACTATTTAATTATGTAACAATGATAAAGAAAATCTGAACTGCCTAAGATAAGCAATACTAGTGACTCAGTGACAAATTTAAAAAACCTGATTCTTTAATAATAATGAATGAAAGGCATACTTGTGAGTATGCAAAAATGGTATTATAAAAACACTATCGTTATCTTTATTCTTGCTTTCTGTCTTAAATAACGCTCATTATCAGATTAGATGATATTAAATGGTGGAATCAAAAACAGTTTTTTGTACCTGTGTACGTGACCCAGACCCATTATAAAAAAATCTCAACTTAAAACTGTAAAAATTTATCTGTATAACTATCATTATACTTTTTCATAATATAGAAATTTCTTCTTCCAGATTGCATGCGTTTTCGTTTTAAAAAAGTAGCTTACATTTGCATGTGCAACAACTAAAATGTGATTAATCTTCTTTCTCCTGCTTCCTAATTATGTATAATATTCTGTCAGTAATTCAAACAATGTAAAACTTTTTCGTGAACTTTTAACCTACTAATTCGTCGCCAATTTTCTTTCAAAAAGTCTCCTGACCTGTATTTTTAAACGTTTTATAATAACATATTTTTTGACGTAACTAAGTTTATTTGCTGACTGTTGTGAACAGTGAACAATCTTAAATTTAAAACTTATTTTCATCAAATATGTTGTTTATACTTTCCGCGAGAAAACAAAGCAGGACAAATAATAGAATTAAGATGGACTTGAACAGTGCTTATGTTGTACTTAATTTACTTTATATAGGAACTAATTTACAAACTGCTTTTTGTTATATATAGTTTTCCCGTCTTAAGAACGCTTTTATATAGACCAGTTATTATATTGTGTACTTTTGATTTTTATGGACTTTTTAAATGAAGAAATACAAACTTGTCAAGAAGACTTTTATTATTGCATATACTGTACATTGGGGTGCAATCCATTACATTAAAAATGTTTTATTGTTTGCAAAGAATCGTTAGATGCACGTAGATATATATATAGGTTTGCATGTATTGTAATGCGAGAAAAGAAAATTGCAGAAATTACATGAAACAGGCCCAAAGTAAAATCTTCTTGATCCATTAAGTAAAAAAAACATTACATTCATATTAAAATATAACCACTTTATTTAAGAACTTTGAAATATTCCAATATTTTATCCTGTCCAAGCGTAACACTGAACATGTTGTGTTCAGTCCAATAATGTAAAATATCATACATAGCGGTAAGGTAGGGTTGTCTACAGCATACAATGAAAATTTACATATAACGGGATGATAATCAAATAAATAGTCATGCCCATTTCAAAATAGCATTAAAAGTAACCTACACTCATTTGGAAGTTTTCTCGCCAAAATTACCATCAGGGTATCTAGTTTTTACACGCTTACGTATGTCGTCTTCCACCAGATGGGTTCCACTCAACTGGTTTCCTAGCGTTATCCAGTTGGGCTGTATATTGTGTGGTCGGCCAAATAACTCTATTTTTCTTGTACCTGGACTTAACCTCTCAATAATACCATAAATTTCGTCTGGCTTGTGACTTGTCGCTCGAACTTCAGCAACTATCACATCACAATCCAAACCTCGATTAACTGGAGGATTGCCTTTCATTCCCACAAGACAATGTTCCTTGCCGTGATTCAACCAGTGCCCTGTAGAAAATGAACAACGTAATATATTATCTAAGAAAATCCAATCATATCACTTTAAAATAGATTATTCATACAATACAATCGATTATTACCAGTTCTGCCTGTTCTAATAATTCTCTGAAGTTGGTTTGTTTTCACCCATATAAGCTCATCCACTCTCTCATATCCCCAAAGTTCCAAGCATTCTCTTCCCAATTCCATTGCCCTAAAGCAAACAAAAAAACTTGTAACACAGAAAGTTAATAATAATTACATTTAATTATGGTACACATCTAGTCATCATGTACCTTCCAGTAACCCACAAAAAGATCAATCCTTCATCTTGCAATGCAGGAATATTAAGTTGTCTCATTTCATCATCAGAAAGTGTTCCATATGGCAATTCCATGTGAATGTCCCAAGGCGGATCCGCCATTATAACGCTGAATTTTCCTAAAGTAGTCATGTCGAAAAAGCGTAGATCGCATTGAATCCATTGTGCTGGGTTCAATACCGTTGTAGGTGTAGTTTCAGTTTCTAGCTTAGAAGAAACTCCATTAGGTGGTACGGGTAGTCTATTGTCGGTAGCAGTTCCAGATGCTTTATCCTCAGAATCTACTTCATAGTGGACATACCTTAAAAGTTTAATATCCAATTTTAATTTAATTCTTGCTAAAACCAAACGTATATGTTATAATTTCAATAAATAAACTTTTTTATTAATTATTCTGGATTGTTTACAAACGACCAAACAAATTATATTTGTATACTGAATACTGGAAATCTCAAAGCAGTGTAGGAGCAGTGTTTAACTCACCAAAACATCGTTGTCATCTTCTCGTGGTTTCTTTTCTTCAGGAGCACCATCACTAGAGTTTTCCGAATTTACCTCCTCATCTGTGAAAAATTATTTGAAATTTTATCTCATCCATTTAACTTTAACATGCTTTCCTAGGACTCTTCTAATACACTTACTTGCACCACCCTTTCGTTTACGCTTTATTGACGGAACCATTGCCAATAACTTTGTATGATCAGCCGTAATTATTTCCAGATACGATCCTCCGTCCGATAATTTATCTTCAATGCTATAAAGTTTTTTACAAATATGTATATATTAAATGTTTACGTTCAATTTTCTTTGCATAGTATGTACTATATAAAAGTATCATAAACCTGATCAATTGTTGCACCGCAAATTTTTGAAGAAGATTGAAAATTTGTACATGTGTAACAGGGGAGTCCAATGCTCTATTCACTGTGGTTAATAATTGTTTAGAGTCCATTGGAAGACGTAAAGCTACATCTGATAAGGTTTGCAGCACATAATCTTCGAATGAGCCATCAGTAAAGTGTTCAGGTTCTGAGAAGTTGAAGGAAAATAATTTTAAACGTGCACGAACCGTTTAGAATAAAAAATTAACAAACTAAATAATCATACCAGTTTCTGTCTTTATCTTTTCCGGACTTTGATATTTTATTTCTACAGCTTGACTGCCAGTAGGAGTCGATGGAATAGAGTCACTACCACTAACTGATATTTTGGTGTCAATTGAACCTAATAGCGTTAAAAAGAGAAAACGGCAGCGTTGTAACTTTCCACCATTCAGTAAAGCATTTAAATATACAACCCACTATGAACTATGCAAACATATTTTTTCCCATTTCTCACCTGCGCCAACATCAACTTTAACTCTTGGACTGCTTGTAGGACTTGACCCACTAGCTGAACTTTCTCCAACAACCAGTCCCCTCGTTAAAATACCTTGTCGCTCTTTTTTTCTTTCTTCAAGTCGCATTCTTCGCGACTCCCTTTTCGACTTCAACGCTTGGATTTCCGCCCACGTATCTGACATTTTCGCTGATTAAATGTCTAAATCCTCTAGAAATAGATTCTTTCTGTCTCTATCTAAGTGCCTAACAAACCACCACCGCACCGGTTCTGTTCATCCAAATCCAATACTTCAGTCAGTTTTCACCACGTCAAATGTAAATTTATATAAATTCCAGATTTCCTGCTGACCAACCACTGTAATTATTACTTAGTTTAGGTCACCTTATCATGTCGTATAAGTACTTAATTAAGTTCTAGTTCAGTGGAATTTATTTAGTAAGGAAATTTGTCCATTTATTTAACAACAGCCACCAGCACAAAAAGAAAAACAAACACGAGCATGCACAGTTGACTGACAGCACAGTACAACATGCATACCTAAAAGGTAACCTACCTAACCCATACCATACGAAGCCGTATGTCTGTGTTTGTGTGCATTATGCATTCTCTAAGAGAATTTCTCTTTAGGCATGCTACGCTAAGAGATTGTACATCGCCATCGCTCGCCTTTTGTTTTCATACAAGTGTGCACATTCTTTCTCTTTCGGTTCGGAGAAAGATAAGCAGAGTGAAAGTACATTAATTGATGATGATTAATCATGATTAAATGAAATAAACACTAAAAATACTTACACACTGAAGCTGCTAAATGCTTTTTTCTTTTTGTACTTATCTGTACCTTTATTATAAAAACGGGATGTACAAAACATTATAATATTTAGACTTCAATAATTATTATTATATAATAGAATTTTGAAAAGAGCAATAACAACAAATAGTTAACAGTATTATTATCTGTATTATCGATTTTCTGAAGATATAAATTCTTTATGCATCATAACTGTCTATGTTCTCCTGCATATTAGCATAATTAAAATATATTTATATATAAGGTTTTTTGTAAAGTTTCCTGTATTGACAAACCGACAAACGGCATGTTATTATTAATAACACTAATAATATTTATATGTAAAAAAGAGAAAGCGCATCATGTAAAGTCATCATTAAATCTTATTGAGTACATATCGTATTATGTATAGTTGCCATAATTTAATTTACATTAATTAGGTAGGATAAAATCTTGTAAAATTCTATTTAGTTTTATTGATGAAGACGGAAGTTCACTGATGAGTTGTGTGTGTATGTGTACTAGTTTTCGTTTTTACCACATATTATAAAAATCGCGTGAATTTTTTTAGTATTTGAGACGATGATTACGTCCGCAGGTATACATTTTTTGTGGGGAGTATCACAAAAAGCGCAACAATAAATTGATCATTTGTTTAAAAATATTCGTTATTACAAATATAGGAGCAGACTGGACTAATGTCAGGCTAAAATATACAATAAATTACGGTGTTTTCCTAACGTTTTCTGCTAAAAGTTTTGTATAAAAGACATCTTGCATACTAGCTAACTATAGTTGTAATAACTAATGATTTTATATAAAATAGGAAGATCTTGTCACAACAGCAGAGGATATTTGTTATACAGTTAGATAAATATGAGATGTATGTTAATATAAGATTTTGTGAATACTAAACCTATGTCTATATTGTTAATCTATTTTTATAGTATTTTTATTTTTTTAGAAAGGCCAGGTTTCTAAGAGTGAAAGTATACAGTTAGTTAGAAAACAGGTCAATTTTTAAAAAGTCTTTATGTCTATAATATACAACCTTTTGCATAGATGCGCATTTTTGTAGTAATAATTGTGTAACAATTGCATTTTACATTTTTATACAACTTAGTTTTTGAATAGCTCTCTGAATGAGCTCGTGTAGTATTCGTACTACGTACTTTCATTTATCGATTTAGTACAAATAAGAGCTATCCATCGCATCGCTGTGACTGTACAAAAGATAATAATAATTTAGTAAAGATTCCATAAAGTCATGAAAAGAGTATTCACGGTCACGTATTTTTAAAAGTAAAAATTTCTATAACTGAATTATTCTAAAAACAAGCATGTCATAACTGGTCCTGGTGCACAGTTCTCGATTATGTAACTTATTCTATTTACATCCTTTTAGAGAATATAATATGACATTAAACAAGAATAATTGATTAAGATCTTATTAATAAAAACAAAAAAGTCAGCAGGATGTCCTACTCTTCCCACATTGTTATCATCGTATATATTTATATTAAAATAATGTGGTTTGTATTGTAATTTTAAAATTGTACTGAATGAAAGTAAAAAGTAATTTACACAGATGTGCTTATAAAGTCAATATTTGAATGGAGGCTGGTTGAAAGTTTGAAAGCTGAAAGTATGTGTATTTTTAAAATGAACATAAATGGCACACAATGTTATTAAAATGCTTACTGGACGCAACTGTTGGATTCTCAGTTTTTAAGATTCCTTTCAAATATTATGAAATTACTTTGTATATCCAGTCTTTAAAGATAATTTTACTATGATGAAATTAAATTACCGGGAACTTGTTCAAAAATCATGAAAAGGTTCTTACTTGTTTTATCAAAATGTGCAAGTAATTTAGGAGCTTAGAAAATGAAGTTTTAGGGCCCCCCTTTCTGTTATTTTTAAAACTCACGATTTTTCATTAATCTTTTTTCTTGTCATTTTCTGAGGAAAGTTGTGGACACGTACATAATGCTTTTGGAGATACTCGGTGGTTCTAAATGAGCTAGGACACATCTCACATTTAAACAATTTCTCTCGAGCAAAATGCATTGTGAGAACATGTTTTCTCCAATTTCCAACATTACTCAAGTGTTTATTACAGTATGGACATTGCTGAGCTCCGTGATATGTACCTTGTAGTGGGAACATGGATCTTGCCAAACGATTTCTGCCACGGCCGCCACCAATTCCAGACAGAGGAGGTGGTAAAGCGGAATTGGGCATTCCAGCAGTAGGTTTTATGGCATTTCCTTGATCAAGACCTGAAATACCAGTTGAACTCATTGATGATCCAGCCAAATTAACTGATGCATCGCCGTTAGGTGCCCCTCCAAGATCGAGGTTTTGTCCAAACGATCCATCGTTGGGAAATCCTGACAGGTCCTTGCTACAATCAAGACTATTTTCATCGTCTTCCACTTCTTCACTTTCTTCGTCTGTGTGGTTTTCACCAGTTAAAAGTTCGTTAGCGAGATCACCTTGACTTAGGTCGAAGGAACTAGTATCACCAATAGCTTGTCCAAAGTCCTCGCCTGTGACATAAAAGCTGAATTAAGCAACAAGTACACATTATGTAAAACAATGTTGTATTTAGATGAGCAGATAGATTACCCGTTCCGTCAAACTGCTGTGATAACGAGCCAGCATCGTTGAAATATCCGTCTTGTTTTGAAGCGTCCTCCATACATCCCATCTAATGACAAGAAAAAAATGTTGGTCTTTGTTATTAAAGAGCGTTCTATAATACCTGCTAATAAAAGACAAACGATACTTACATCAAACTCCTGTGAATCATTTGAATCTTCTTCCTCCTCTTCGTTCTTCCCATTCGGCGAGTTTTGTGAGCGTTTAATTGTGGTGTTATTTGAGCAGTCATTTGGTGAAGCGTCAGGAATCGAAACATTTTGAGCTGAGTAGATACTTCCAGGTGCAGCGTCCACTGCGTCCACTTGATTTTGGGCATTTTGAGAACCAGGCAGAGAGTTTTGGTCCATTCCTGGACTTGTACCAAAGTTGTTGGGAAAGCCCTGCAAGATACAATGTTAGTCGCAATCATAATCACAATGCGTATTATGTAAAGTAATAGATATTCCAACATTGAAAGGGAGTTAGTCACATAATAGTTTTAACATACCGGCTTCGGTGGAGAGGGAAAATTATTGTTGGGAGTTGTGTCAGCCAAACCTCGCACTTGTAGTGCCTCTGCCGTTCTTAACAACGCTGGTAATTCAGCCTGAGACACATTTACTTCACCAGCGTACATAAACTCCAGTAAAGCCACCAACTGTCGAAAGCCGACATCCTTGAGAAAAATGACAGGATGTTTGCATGGTGTACTCTGAAATAAAATAAATTAATGTCAAAATTATCATAAATGAGTTTTGATATTTTGTAAAACAATATATTCGTTTACTCTTTAACCTTAAAAAGTTGCATGAAGTAAGGGCTACAAGCTGATAGAACAAGCTTATGAGCTCGAAGCTGCCTTCCGTCACAAGCTAATGTCACATCAACAAAATCTTCCGCCGCTCTAAGGGACGCCAACTGAGTTGCAACCGTGGCTGGATAACTATTCCAACGAAGACAAAATTGTTGTGCCGCTTCTGGATTGCTCATCATTTGGTTGCTTCCAGTGGACGGACTGGGTTGCTGTGGTGGGGGTGTATTTTGCATGGAACCAATTACAGGATTTCCATTAACTGGCGCCTGTGGCATTCCCATCATTGGTCCTCCTGACGTACCTGTGGTCATGTTAGAAATTCCTCCTACGGCGCCACTATCAGTAACGACAGGTGCAGATGCTGCACTTTGCCTAGTGGTCACACAGGAAGGCATACTATAAACCTTCTCCTTTTAAATTTAATCACTCTATATTTCGATTTGCATTTGAGAACATCAAATAAAGCTCACATAATTCAATCAAGTGCTCAGGTGTGCACCCACAAAATCACGTTAATATTATATCAACCAACGCATACACACAAATAACTAAATATTCTCGCGTTTTTACTTAAGCTGTCAGTTTATGAGCATTTTTTGCTTGTGCTGCATAGCACGTGTCACCTAATTTGCCACTATTTTTCTTAAAATTTTAAATGTCACTCTGTATAGCCAGTTCAATACAAATCACATTAATAATGATCATATTTTCGTAACATTTTTCAACACGGTGTCACTTTTGATATTGAGATATTTTATTGCAAAAAATAGTTAACTAGTTTATTTAGTAATTACTCATGTGTATTGATGAGATCTGATCACAGTGAATGGCACAAAGAACACATCAAATGCAAATTGTCGCTGTGCAATATAATAGTCACACAGTAGTGGTCGCCAAATAGAGCAAGTTCTTCTTATATTATAAACCATGTAGCAGTAGTAGTAGTAAGTTAACACAAAAGGAATATACCAAGCATAATAATCAACGAGTTTTCTTTGCCACACGCTTATACACACAACTACGCTGAGTCTTTTTTGTAGTATGTAGTTTCTTTAGTTTAAATTTTTAACATGCTGATAATTACCCCATTTCCAATTATTTTCTCATCAACTTTACAATCACATTATTTTCAGTTTGTCAGGGTCTAATACAAAAGCCAGGTCTCTTTTGTTCTTCTCACTGTTCTTAGGGGTTCCAAGAAAGCATAATATCTAAAAAAGTGACCTGTGTTTGATACAGCTTGCTGTAGGTTGGCTGTAGGTCCTGAAGTACCATATTACAGTACAATGCTTTCTGTGTGTATATGTATATATATAAATATATCTTATTGTTGAAGTTGCGTGGATGATCTGATGCTGGAGGAAAAAGCGTTTCTGGGAATTGTTGTACAGAGAGCTTCATCATCCTCCGTCACCCTTCATTATTGCCTGCCTGCCTATCCTGTCCCTATGTCCTTGGACATCGGCACGAAGCGCATAGCAGCAGCCAGCAAATTTTACATTACATTTTTTTTCATTATTCATTTCATTACCAAGGGCTCCCCTCTTCCCCTACTTCTTCTTCTTCCTTCATACCATGTACATAAAAACGGAACGGATATTATGAAGACTTTATATATAAAAATTGCCCTATTTACTACACAAAGGCATATTTATATAGAATATTGACTATACAGCATGTTATATACCATGTTGTACATTGTTGTTCTTTTGTTTATCATTATTTTTTATTTTACACATTGCTACACGCACTGGTCTCGCTGGTCTGGTCCCATCCTCCGTGTTCTGCTTTAGCTTCAAAAGCTGTCCAATCCAGGAGTTGTGTGATCCATTCCAAATGTGGACAACGTAGAGAAACACTTGGTGCGTAATGGAGTGAGTGTACATGGACGGATAAATATGTTTCTTATAGCCGTAATAATATTCATATCCACAAACCTTTTCCCCTAAATATATGTATTTGCAATAAGTTGCAGCAAGCTATATGTGTAGCTATACCACTGACAAGAGAGGGCTTGAGGGATGAACGGTGGTGAAATATTATACCTTTCCTTCTTCTATTCTTCCCTACCTCTTCATTGTTGAAATCGCAGTAGTAGTAATTCTTGTAGCTCTAGTTAATGGTTGCTGTGAGAAAATATTCAGCGGATATGATAGTAGCGAAGCTATGCCCATAGTCCAGTCCAACTGAATGCCTGACGGACGAGTCGAATACACTAAAATGTTTTGCTGTTGTGTACTAAAAGCTGTCTAGTAAAAGTATCAGTCTTTGTCGTTATAATGTTTTTTTTGGCTCTATTTATTCCTGGTTCGAAAGAAAGCGTAGGTAGTAATAATAATAATATACCTACCATTATGTCGTTGTTTTCCTTGCGTAGAACCGTTTACTTTACCAGTTATAAAATAAGTGTTTAGAATGAGGATATACTATGAATGTGCAAGGAAAAAAGTGTAGCTTTGCCTGAGGAAAAGATGCATGACGGGCAAAATGGGATGCGACGGAGGGATGATCATAGGGGTGAGATGTCCTAAACCAAAATTTTCAGCATTCTCCGCTAACTTCATATCCAGTCTGTTACTGACTATAAATTTTTTAGAGAGAGAGGGATGCTAGTATGCTAAAAAAAACTTTACTCATTGTCAGAAGCTTCTAACAAAAGCAATACGTTTTTTACCGTGTTATACTGCAGTAAGGTAAGGATTTTTTGCTGCTGTTCTAAAGCAGTTGTCCTTAAAAACTGACGCTTCTTCTCTCGACAACTTTGGTTCCTGGAATGAATATTTTCATATTCTTTCTGTTAGTTCTTTATAAAGGGTAGCGTGAGCATCTGTATTTGGAATTTGGATATTTTTTCTGTGGTGGTTGCCTAAGCCTAGATGATGATATATTATTATGCTGATAGGTTTCTTATGTCTTGCTAGCCCGTTACTGCCACAAGAAAATTTCGTAGAAGATTAGCCATATAGCTTGTCAGCATCAATCCTCTTCCTTTTCAATTTTGTTCTAATAATTTTTATACTTACACAAGAGACTGAAACAGGACAATTCCCTCATTGTTATAATGTTTCAATGGATGACATTAAATGTTCTCAATAAGATAAGAAAAATAATGTTGAAAGCTTCAATGTATGATAAAATGTGAAAAAGAGGAAAAGCATTTTCAATTTATTCTTTGTTGTATTTGACTTTAAAGTAGATAATTCAGTTATAAATATTGAAAAATCGTAAATACATATAAATAATTAATTATATTGTAGATATATTAGGTTAAAATGATCCTGTAAAACATTCAATTAATAGTATTACTTAAATAAAGTTTTAAAATGTGGTGACACTCTGCACAAATTTCTTATTACTATCGATTTCCCACTACGAGATTTAAGGTTTTTAAATCAATAAAAATGTTTGTTTTAGTGATAATAAACAAATGAATTACAATATTAACGTTAAGAGCACAGTAGTTAGTTATTGTATGTAGGTATGTAAGGACGTTTGAGTACTCAGTTTTGGTTGACGCTTCTTCCACTAAAATGATTAATGATGCAATTATAATATAACATTATTTGTATTACTTGTACAAATATTGAAAAAGAAAAAGACATCTCTAGTCACTGTAAAATAATGAAAAGAAAAATTAACAAATATCTTAACAGATCCATTAAATCAATTTTCCTTGCCTTCAATGAAGGATAGTGGTTGAGCATGAAGATGAGGAGAAAGATGATGACTTTATGAAAATGGACAGTCACTGTCATTGTTCACAAAGTCATCATCGCTGGGATTGGACGAGGCTACAATGCTTGATTGGCCGTCTTCGGCTTCATCGGAAGAGTACTGAGTCACAATTCCGCCGACGACGGCCAGTTCGACACGGCCCCATCCAACTGCATCTCGATCGTACCCCATTCCAGCTTTGGGGAAGTCTGGCACATCATCCACTACAAATGCTTCGGTCTTCAAGAATTCCTTCAGTATAATCCTATGATTCATGAACGGTAGGTTGTTGCTTTATTGATTATGTTTACAAGTAATTTAGTATGTGTTTTTAAGAATAAGCTAATAGTACAATAGTATCCTTACCAAGCTTCTGGTGATGACACAGTGTGCAACTTGGGCAGAGGGAACCCATTAAAAGTCCCACCTGCGACGAGTGTATAAGCTCCCATGTCCCCAAATGAAAGCCATTCGCCAACTTTCATCTTGGGAAGAAATTCCTTGATGCAGACTTGATCCAACCCATCGCATGTTGGACCCCAGATAGAGCACTCATATTTCATGCAATCAGGTTTCTAAAATGAAGTCAATTTTTAATATTTGAAACATTTTTTTTTGCAAAGCAAAGTTACAAGTTTTAATTTTATTTAACAACGCAACGAACTTTGGAAATCAACGTCTCTGGATGTACTACATGATGGTCATACAAGAGGCAGTTAAAGCTCCCATATATCCCGTCGTTAATGTAGTACATGAAACAAGTTTCCTCGTCCTCATTACGTTTTACTTCACGAATGGAATGGATTTGCGCGATAAGCGTAAAAGCAGAAGCGACATAAAAACGGCCCGGCTCTGCAATAATCTCCACTCCACAACCTTCAGGAAAGAACTGATCCAATGCATTATTAACCACACCAGCAATCTAAAAATTTACGAATATACCTTTCAGCGTTATCTATTACAATTATATCTTAAGTTACAAATTATTAGAAATGTTAACTCGCCACTTACCTCCTCAATTGATGTCCCAGTATTTCCTGGAAATCCACCGCCGATATCCAATAGCTTAAAGTTATACCCAAGTTCATCCGTAGCATAGTCAAAAAGTATTCTTGCAGAAGCAATTGCACGCAGAAAAACTGGTGGATCCCCACAACCAGATCCCACATGAAAGCTCACGCCAATAACATCAAGTTTTAGCTTTCTGGCAATGTCCAAAAGTCGAGTAGCGTCTCGAACAGGAACGCCAAACTTCATTCCCAGTGGACATTGAGCCTTCTCAGCCTCACAACGAATTCGAATAACCAATCTGAAAATATGTAATCCGTCACTTTTCATCACGAAAATCTTTATTCTCATGCCTTCTGGAATTCAGTCCAACCATCAGATATTACACTAAGTAATGCATATTTTTGGTAGTCTCACTGTGCCCCAGGAAGGAGTCTTTTCATCTTGTATAGTTCCGTTTCACTGTCAAAAGTCACAGTTCGCACTCCTAGCCCAGCCGCAGCAATGATATGAGATCGAGGCTTGGCTGGATTTGCGTAAATGATATCTCTCGGAGAAACTCTTAGATCCAACACCTTATTCATTTCCACCTACATTTTTACAAATAAAGCTGTATGAAGTGAAGTGATGATTAAACTTGATTTCTTTGTTTCATATCGCACATAAAATATTTATACTGTCATATTCATTAACCTTAGAGGCACAGTCAAATCCAGTTCCAAGTCCAGCCAAAGTTTCCAAGACTAGTGGAGAATCGTTGCATTTCACCGCTACATTTACGTTATATTATTTTTATGCATCGCTATAGAATGGTATTTATCATTATTTAAAAGTAAAATGTTTCTTGGTTGACCTACCATAAAATGGTCGAACGCGAGGCAGATGAGTAATCCATTCAACATGCTTGTTAATGACTTTTCCAATATCACAAACAAAGAAAGCTTCCTCAAGTTTCTGTTTTACAGAAAGTAGCATAACCACATTGTACTAATTGCATTAAAAATATTACAATCCTACATGCCTTTTTTCTTAATAATTATTAGTAAATTACTTACGTTTTCCCGAATCATATCCGCGGCAATTTGCTTTATATCCGGATTATCAGGCATAACTCGCATCCGGTTACTGTCAAACAGCACATCCAACATAGACATGTTGAAATATTTTTGGCGTCCACTTGAATCCGACGGCGGAATGTCCATTTTTCAAGAGTACAATTTTTTTTACCTTTGAGGGATAACAAGTCTAAAATAGTCAGAAAAATTCAATTTAATGAGAAAGGATAGTTAATATTGTTGCCTAAATAGAGATCATGATGGGGTTTACAGGCGTTTTCAACGATGATGTGGTATAGGTACATAAATACATAGGTATGTACATATTGTAATATATCGCCAAGTTTTTATATTTTATTAAGAAAGTGCATTCTTCTGCTATAAACTAGTTCCAGTACTTCCAACAAATCATTTATTGGAATTTGAGCATTGAACATTATATGACATCATATAAAAAGTCAGAGAACAAAAACAGAATTAATATTCCAGTAATCATGGACCACATATGAACACATTGAGAAGTTTAAAAAGCTGTTGAACAAAGCACGTGCATAAGGAAAGTAAAGTAAACTTACTTTGTACTTATTGTGCGCAAAGCATGATATTGCTGCTGACGATGAAAGGATTGGTGATGCTGGCTGACTGATTACTCAAGTTGCTATTTTTATTGCGTACAATAACCAAAAGTCAGAGATTGAACTTAAAATGACACTAACATTATTTGATATTATTCGAATAGGTGTCTATCTGTTATATTATTTCTTCAGTCATATTAACTACTAAGGTGTATTATCATATTTTTAACTAAAGTTGAGGCAAATTATTACAAGCTTAAAATGTACATCGTTGATTGAACTGAGATACACAGGAATAACGGTGGAGGACGAATGTTGACACCTGGATATTTTTTATATAGGCATGTATGTATATTATGTACTTGACAAAAAAGTGTTTTAAAAGGTTAAAGTATGTATGTAACCTACATTACATTACACTAAAATAAGCTTGTTTCGTGATTTAATACTTAAACATATCTCATGTGTGTTACAAGTTTAGATTGGAACCTGTTCATCATTCGTTATTCAATATGCTGAAGCACCTACCTCATAAAATCAAGCTAGTTTAATTAACCAGGATTTGACAGAAATGATACCGTGTACATGTATGCACCATTAACGAACACATGTACAAGGTAACATGCTGACTTGTATTGTTAGAAAACCACGCCTATAGAATCCTCTGAACTCTGGACATTGTGTGTTGTATGTAGGTATGTATGTTGTATGCAAGTAAAAATGCAAAAAATCAGTTTAAAGTGGTGGTGTGAATGTGAATGGTTAATATGTTCTATTTGCGACGACGTCTGTGAACTTTACCAGTTAGGAAGTAGCCAAATGCCATTTTTGTCCGGAATTTTGCAGATGCATGTAATATGTGCTCAAGGGTTATCTGTGGTCAACTAATGCATGAATATAGTTACATACCTACCTATGTACATTACATAGTCCTTGTCCTTTACTTAAATCTATATTCCAACAATTTATATGTAATTTTTTGATTAGGGATTTATTTATATAATTAATACAAATTTGATTAAATATACCTAATTGTACGCATTTAAAACTTTCCAATTAAGATGAAAAAATGTCACCGTTTCCGCTAACTAATTATAATTATTATTAGCATATATCTGCGTACTTAAACTACTATGTACAAATGGGCTATTCATCCTGGTCTACCATTCTGCATTTCCCACTTCTTACGCCTTCAAGGCAAACAGCTATAAACTATATAAGTTATAACTTATAAGATATATTAAGAACGTATCATACAATTAATTAGAGAGAGATCATCATTCCATGCCTGATATAAGTATAAGGTACCTAACCACATCTTAACTACATAAGATAAGGTTAGTGCTGCATACTTAACAACGTTATTGTGAAGTACAATCAGTAAAGCATAGCCAGCAGTGCATATAGGTACGAATAAGAATTATTTAACGAAGTCTGGGTGAAATGAACATCCTTCCAGCAGAATAACAAGTATTTAAATAGAACCTTTTCTGTTTCACAATGTTCAATCATTCATGAATTTTATCAGTTCAAGAGATACCATGAATTAGTGGCTGTGTTTAGCCATCTTAAATCGAGTATAAGTCGGTGGACAACCGGAGTGCCAAAGCTGTTGGTAGTATAAAGTAGAAGTAGGTATGAAGCTTATCTTTTCACAAGGATCATGATTCATGAACATGAAGCCAAAAACAAGAAAGCATGCTTTGCATTTGCCACTCACCAATAAGCAACGGTGGTACTACTGAAAGTGTTACTAGACTTGAGTTTTGCATATTGCTGTCCCTCTTTGTACTATTGTACTGTATAACTTGCTTGCAAAATGTAAAGAACTACCACAACCTGTTTGCTAACACATTTTTACTGACCATCAACTATGCTATTTTGTAGGGAACTTTTCTAGGTATTCAAGAAAAATATCTTGTTAGAAAACAACTGACAGTAGGTATGAAACTTTATTCTATACTGTCACCCCCTCACCTCAATTATATTCCAGAATACAATTGTGCCGGCTAAAAAGTCCCAGGAAAACCTACATAACTAAAAATTTGCAAATGTATATCTATACGATTCTTTCATGTAACGCATAAGAGTGTAGTTTAGATAATGTTCATGTAAAAGA